>JAJHJD010000021.1:0-237463 GCA_020883615.1 Fusarium virguliforme
CCCTCGAACGGGGCGTGTGCCTGGTGCAGATCTTGTAAAGGACAACCCGCGGGAAACGATCGGCAGAGCTCAGCTCTGGGAGACAAACTCGGACGGCCATGATCGTCGTAACTGGCTTTGCTGACCTTGGTCTTCCAGCTTTTTCGGGCATCTCGATGTGAGCCGTCACCATGGGTACCCACGTCCACACCAATGACATCTTGACACTGGCCATCCGCCGACACTTCAATCCCGGCCAAGACTATCTTGCACAGGCTGAACCAGGAAGCAACGACGAGGTGATCGATCAGCATCACGACGCGAAGGGCACGCAGACCGCCATACGCATCAACGGTAGGGTATTGCTCTCACATTCGTAGCATCGCTCGAGTGCCCCGTAGCCAGCTTCCAAAGCTCTCAGGCCTTGGCTTCGACGCGGAGCGGGAGAACCAGGGACCCTGATGGGATGATCTACGTTATCTCCTCTCCGGGGAAAGAGAAAACTGCGTCGATCCATTTTTGGTTTTGATGGAAACCCTTGTCGAAGACCCCAAGAACGGCTTGTTTGACCGGCTGCAGCCACAACAGCCCCGTCAGGAGGGGTCGAGTCTTACAAGCAGGGCGGATATGAGCGCACGTCAGACAGGTGCCTGGTTGCAGGCAGCTGATCATATCGTGGTGGGGGCACATGGGTATCGGACCTTTGGTGGCGCTTGATCAAACAGACAAATGTAGAGGTGAGCGACCCAAAGCCAAGAAGGCGATTATTCGGCTTGACGGTTCACTTTCCGTAGCGAGAGGGTAAGACGCAATTGCCTTGTAACAAGATACATTAGAAGTCGTGGTGGGGCAGTGAGGGGAGAAACTGACGACTCGGCAGCAAGTACGACCGGATGGGGAATCAATGGCCGTGGTATCTTGCCTCAGTTGTGAGGTGACACGGAAGATTGCAGTTGGTAGCTGAAAGTATGTCACTTGCCCCGCACAATCTGTCAGCATCAAATGGTAGTAGGGCAGACTGGCCCGCTCCGTGCAGAGCGCTTAGACCCGACGAGATGATCTGCATTATCTATTCGCCCTCAAAGAACAAAGCTTGTTGCTGTATTGCAGGTGTTGGTTGTAGCGGAGCTTCCTGTCTTACCTCACACGATACGAAGACCCATAAGTTGCTTGTCTAACGGCAGCAGCCGGCAGGATGCGGTGTTTTCTTAGCCAACGTTGCCAGAAATGTATTGACCCATTGCTGCCTGATGCTCAAACCTGCAGCAACACCAAAACAGTCATGCACTTTGACGTCCGAACTGCACGTTGCCTTGGTCGAGCTGAGGTGGCTTACTTGGGGGTTGGGGGCGCCTGATCGGCTGTGCTACGTTTGAGGGAGGCCCGAGCGGTGCTCAGTGATTAACCGACCCTCTTTGTGTTGTTTGACGTGCATCTTAGTGAGACCGGACCGCGGAAATGGACAAGAGGGGTTCTGGTCAAAACAGCGTGTCCGCGATTACTCATGAGATCGCGATTTTTTAAAAACCGCAACTTTAATAAGCTAAGCCAAAATTAGCTGAGATCGTCTAAGTTATAGCTATCGGTTTCTTACTTTTCAATATACTTAGAAATCCCCGAAAACGCCGTTGGCTCAACGATCAATCTGGAGATTCGATCGACTCTGACCAACTCGAAGTGTTATACATGAGGTTTATTACGGCCTATTCTTTCACAAATCTGTGCATCCAGACGTTCGAGGCGTAGTCAACCGCGGGGGCTACTGTTGCTGCGAACACCTGTCTTGCCGTCGTGGTGGACAGTGGTGGTAGACCCTTCTGGGGACATCGGCGGTCCTGGATCGGCGGTTCTAGGGCGTTAAAGTCATATTGAAACAATAGCAGGAACTCCCAAGGAGTCTTTCTGCACTGGTGGAATCCAGAATAATTTGATGACATTGCATCGGGGTTCCGAACCATGCTCTCCGTCTGTGCAACCAAGGGACGGTTGCTGACTGAAAGTCCTCTTTCTTGCGCCTTCAACGAGCGGGACCTTTCCCCGTGAATCGAGGCCTTCGGCCTGTGGACCGATTCAGTGTAGATTCTAGTCTATTTTACCTGTAGTATGAGGTATTATGGGCGCGCGTTTTGAGGAAACCATGCCTCCCGAGACCATAGTGCCCATCGAGGTTCGTTTCAAGTTGGTACCGCGGCTGCAGTGACTCTTTAAGCTGTAAGAATCTCAACAATATCGGGTAGTCGACGACCCGGGCTTGCCCGAAAGAAGTTTATTTTTAGCGAATGGAACTAAGAAGACTGGAATGTTTTACTTTGGAGCTGCAGGACGCTGAACAGCGCCAAAGGGAGTGGTTGTTGTAAAACAGTCACAGTCAATGCGAGGACGTGCTTGGCGAATGAGGCTCGTCAATCAGCATCTCCTTGTGTACTACAGAAGAGCTCCCCGCTCTCTGCATATGCGAAGCACTAGCTCACAGTTTATGCTAGCACGGTCCGTTCCGAACGAGGGGTCGGATCGTCGGTCCCCTCACTAGTGGCGAGCTTAAGAGTGGCGAGCTGAAGCTGCTCAAAATGGCCATTTCCGATGCTTATACTGGAGTAAACTGGAGTAATTTCAGCTCATGTGGGGAGCTGAACCGACGATCCTGAACCTCCGAACAGTAGCTTCAGTGGATCATCTTGTTCACTCAGTTGGGATCGTTGTGCCGACCTCACTTCATACGTCAGTGCCGAAACATGACAAGTCAGCAATGCCATGCAAGAAGGCCACTCAACTCCAATGAGATTGAATATTGTCTACTTCTGGCCGCATGCGGAGTTGTACGGCTTGGCACACCGAGTCCTTTTCTGTATGTTTCACTCAGTCAGGACACGTCGGCGGCATATCGACGGAAAGAGGACGCAGAACGCGCGGCTCTATCGGTTCCGAAGCGCCACGTCGTCAGCCAGAGAAGTACTTCGTGTTGACAGGTCGTCATGAGTTACTGCAAAGGACTTGGTCGGGTAAAGGCATGCTTGAAGGGTTAGGGGCGGGACGAGAAGACGGCATTGGAGTTAGATCGCCATCATCGGGAGATTTGATTGAGTTCCCAGCAAATAACTCCGCCCAGAGAAGTATATAAGGTGTGTCCTCTCCCAAGCAAGGTCAGCTTCTGTTCTTCACACCTCAACGCACAGCACACAGGCACTCAACTTCAGGTACTCTTTTCAACCCTAAATCTCATACAACATGTCTTCCCACAACACCCTCGGCAACGGCGAGTGGCTCAAGGTCGGCCAGAGCCTTTGGAGCGAGGACGGCTCTGTCGAGTTCAAGATGCAGGGTGACGGCAAGATCGCCGTCTACTGGGGAGGCCAGTGCCAGTTCCAGAACACCAAGGAGCAGCGTCAGGATATCAAGGGTATCAAG
The DNA here is from genome assembly GCA_020883615.1 of Fusarium virguliforme. Classification (NCBI taxonomy): domain Eukaryota; kingdom Fungi; phylum Ascomycota; class Sordariomycetes; order Hypocreales; family Nectriaceae; genus Fusarium; species Fusarium virguliforme. Next base: position 3,385 of record JAJHJD010000021.1, read on the forward strand.
ATGCAGGAAGATGGCAACCTGGTCATCTAGTAGGTTTCCTACACTACATAGCTCTTGTTCTTCCGCTCTCGTGGCATATAATTCTTGTACTGTGCCGTCATTGAAGCTAACGAGGCTGTGTGCAGTGACAACAATGGTACAGCCGTCTGGCACACCGATACGGCCGGCTCCAAGGGTGACAGCACTGTCATCTGCGCCGTGCAGAACGATGGCAATGTCGTCCTTTACAAGGGCACTCCCATCTGGTCCAGTGACACCTACAAGGGCTAGATTCAGTCTCGGGACAATCACAACGCGATTGGAAACTTGACGACCTATATGAGGACGGTTATGGGGGCAAAAGAGGACAGGTAGCTCGAACTTCATTCAAGTGGTAGACTCTTGATCTAGTCGCTCGAATCATTTGGTAGTCATTCGTTGATCAACAGATAAATATAAGTATCCGCCCCCATTCCCACTTCCACTCAGCCAGTGACGCGAAGTGCCAGTGAACTAATCGAAACAGCTGTTAGAGTAGCGGAACTTTGTCAAAACTTCCATCGCTCAACCGTAGTACTCTTGCATCTTTGAATATCGCCATCATAGTTTTTAATCAACCAGGGGTTCATGTATGGCGTGGAAGCAATGACCGTGAGACCGACTTAGTTAAGCCAGTCAATCTATTGGGAGCCAGATGCGTTGAAGCCGATATCACTTAGCTAGAGCTACCATGAGGAGCTTTAAGTCACGCTGAATCAGTTATCATGTTGAACTTCTTGTTTAGTCATTAGTTGAAAATCAAGCGGGCCGCGCCCTGAATTTCGTCCACTGTCGACTCTTGCAAACCGGACCCGAGCGATACAGGGTCAATGGGATACGGATTGGCCTTACGGTAATCTTCAGGGCAATTGGAAAATAATCTCAGAGTGAGTGAGCTTTCTGGAAGATGACCATGCCTGGACAGGGTTGCAAATCAATCCATCCACTCCATTGGCCGTCCCAGTAGAGTGGATGGGCCTTAATCCACGGAGCTCGTCAGTGTAGTAGATTTATTTAAAGCTTTCGCGGAGTGGGATGGATGTAGTGGATTAGTTAGCGGATTATACCATTACATCAGCGGGTACTGGTTGTTTAAAACTGAAGTTATTCCCAATACCCTGGCTGGGCGACGACAGCCAGTATCCTAAGGCTAAGGAAGAAAGCGAGGAACAGAGTAATATTTCAGGCCATAAGCCATTATTAGCGATCGCACTAGTGGAGTGCGCATTTCCTCTTGCCTTATCTAGTAATGCGATACTTCCTCCAGCTCTCAGGCTTGAGTGGTCTTTGGGCCTGCACTAATTGTTCAGTCGCGAGAGCAATCCAAGACCACTTCTAGCTCAGCCCACGCTGCAATTGAAAAATAAATGCATGGTCGCCTACCTTTTTCTTTCACTTTGTTGTTTGTCATGCAACGCTACACCTGACATATTGTGATTTATATAGATCCGATGAAAAAAATTCAACAGTTCTAGCGGTACTGCTTTCGTTAAATGCCAGTAAAAGCTGCGTTGCCAAGAGAGTTCATGTTTTGGTTCTAGGGTACTTGAGGGGGCCTATATAATTAGCTCATAGGCTACGGAGTCCTTTAGGTTAAAAAAGATAAGACTAAGGTACTTCTAGACATCTAATCCCCCTAAAGGCTTAATCGGGGCTAATAATACTAAGTGAGAAGCAGACTTCTAGGTATTTCTAGTATTACTAGTAGAATTATCTTGCTCGGTAGATATAAGAACTCATGCCACTAGGTAAAGGCCTACGTGTAGGTATGTAATAGCTATGATTATAATCCTATTAAGAATACCCCATTAAGGCTAGTTATATATTATTCCTCGCTAGAGGGTTGGTATCTACTTTGCTATATAAATATTGTTACGGCCCAACAGACCTCGCATCACGTGGCTAGAAGGCCCCACAATTTTCCTTTTCTCTTCAGCCTATCACAGCGTCACTCACCTTTCAGAACGTGAGCCTCACGATCCAAGACGTGAGCCACCTAAGGACACTCTTGTATATATACAACACTCGTTACACCTTAGATAGACTTAGCTACCCCAGCTATCAACAGACTTCAGTTACCTTCAAGACCCTTCTTGACCCATTACTGAGACGTGACACTTCATTGCACAACCTCGCCGAAGTACAGAGTACTCTGCCAACATTAAACCAAGCACGCCCGGTTTATTCCCTTGGAAAACACCAGACGTCACAACAACTATACGAACTATTATCGAACAAGCTCGTGCTGCGGCAGAAGAAAATCCCCGAAAACACCGTCGGCTCAACGATCAATCCGGAGGCTCGATCGACCGTGACTAGCTCGAAGTGTTATACGTGAGGTTTATCATGGCCTATTCTCTCCCATTGCGGCTCGTGGAAAGCCTAGAGTTCCGAGCTCTCTTGGCCTATATCAATGACGATATCGAGACTTGGCTTCTGGATACGCATGATACCGTCAAGACATGGATCATACGGCAGTATAAAGATCAGAAAGAGAGGGTCCAGCAGCGCATATAATCGGAAAAGTCAAGGATTCATATTAGCTGCGACCTTTGGACTTCTTCCAACTCTTTGGCTATCTTAGGCATAGTCGCACACTATATCATCGAAGACGGTCAGCTAGAACACCATATTTTGGCGTTGAAAGACATCAACAGCGAGCATGACGGTTCTCATCTCGCTGTGGCCGTTTTGAGGGTGGTTGATGAATGGGGCTTTGCTTCCAAGCTTGGATATTTCGTGATGGACAATGCCGGCAATAACGACACAATGATGAGATCCCTTTCTCTTGGTGGGTATAACTTCACTCTTTCTCGCATGCCCCAACACATTCACACTACAGGCCTCCTACGCCGATATGACATCCAATACGATCCCAAGGTTCACCGACTCCGCTGCCAAGGCCATAATATGAACCTCGCCGCCAAAGCCTTCCTCTTTGTTACCGATAAGGAGAAACTCGAACTCGACGATCCTGGTCTGCATAATATGACACTTGAACATATTGAAGCGTGGCGGAAAAAGGGGCCTCTTGGCAAGCTTCATAACTTCGTCATTTTCATCCAACGAAGTATCCAACGCAGCCAAACGTTTCTCACTATTAGCCATAACCGTAAGCTTGCACGAGATAACGATACAAGATGGAGTTCGTGGTATAATATGTTGTGAGTGGCCCTGAACCTTAGGAATGAAATTGGCGGCTATTTCAACAAATGGATGGAACCAGATTGCGCTGGAGATGAGCTCTCCTCGGAGGACTGGAAAATCTTGGAGAAGATCAAGTTCTTAGAGAAGCTGAAGATGACAACCAAGGCTCTCGAGTCATCGTTTGCAACACTCGAACAACGTCCTCTTGGCTATGGACTTCGCTTTGGCACAATTCGAAGCAGGGAAGGAGGCACATATCGACGATCCGATGCTGGCGCCAATGTATAACTCGGGCTGGGCCAAGTTGGACAAGTACTACCGGCTCACTGATGAATCGCCTGCTTACGTTGCCGCTATCGTGCTCCACCCTTCACATAAATGGCACTACTTACAGGAGAACTAGAAAAAGGAGTGGGTTGAGTCGTCAAAGAAGTTGATGGAGACGCTGTAGAACGGCTATAAACCCGTGGAATCACCTCTTCCTCTCTGCGAGGTCCCATCGACGACTACGAACGAGTTCTTGAATTGGCGGAACAAGCACCTGCAACCGTCACTCGTCACAGACAAATATGAACGTTATTGCAAGTCTGAACGGGTTTATGGGTTTACAAGCGCCCTTGCGTGGTGGCTAGAGGAGACACAGCAGAACAACTACCCAAACCTGAGTAAAATGGCGGTGGATATACTATCAATTCCCGCAATGTCTGCTGAGCCCGAACGACTCTTATCTGGGGCCAAGATAACCATTACAGATCGCCGAAATCGGCTTGGGAGTGATGTAGTTGAAGCACTGGAGTGCCTAAAGTCATGGTTTGGGGTACGAGAGTTTCAAGGTGATGTACTTTAGCTGCCGCAGTAGAATAACCCAGGTCACGTGTAATATGGGATATTGTCACACTAGCAATATATTGGGTTCTTGGCAATACAATACAATAGAGGCTAACATCATATGGCCTAATACAATATGCACCACTTGGCAGTACAATAATATTGCTAGGTTTCCATATTGCCAATATGCGTATTGTTTATATTATTCGCAACACTGGATATTCCTATTCGGCCTCTGAGTAGTTGGCCGAGTGCTCCCAAGAGCGCGAGAGCGTAGTCTGCGAACCCTATCAGCAACATTGGTCTCGAGTTACCCCGCGGGACGTTTGACTGGCGCAACTCACATGAGGGTTGGACTGGTCGTAGGAGCTGGGAGCGTTGAAGTCCGTGGGCGGCATGTAGCCGTAAGTCGTATAAGGGATCAGCCCGTCGTCGCTGGGGCACGACTCCCGCTTGGCGGTGTCGCTAAAATGCGTCATCGGGGAAAGCATCATGGGCACGGCGGAAGCATTCAGGTAGTTGGGGTAGGCGTCAGCAGTAGTTATGGCTAGGTAGGTCTTAGGGGAGCCGTAGGGAGCGATGAGGATCTCATCAGGAGCCGGATAAGTCGAGTATGTGAGCGTGGAAAGGCTGTTAGAGCGAGCCCGGTCGTCGTAGGTGCCAGGGAAGAAGAGATCGTCAGTCGGCTGCCTGGGAGGAGTGAACTGGCCCTGAGAGAAGACTGGCTTGGCGGAGGTAGCGGGCTGCGACTTTTGGGATTTGGAGGATCGCTTCGACTTGGTGGTCTCCTGGGGCTGCTTATCGGACTCGGCATCATCAGAAGAGCCAGCACGGCGCTCGAGGTCCTCGAGGCGTCGCTTGAGCTTCTTGCCTACAAGCGGGCATCCATGTCAGTTCTGGTTGAGAATCAGCTTAGGAATCTCCGGGAGTCAAGTCCGGTGGAAGTCAGGCTCCCGGAGTTAGCGGAGACAACATACGGTAGTTGCGCTGAGCAATGCGATTCTGTATCCGTCGGCGCTCGGCAAGGTCAGAGATCTTGGTCCAGTCCTCATCAGGGTTAGCAGAGGCACTACTGGTACCCGAGTAGCGTCTTCGAGGAGGAGCTTCCGCGTAGGCGGGTAGTGACATGAACATGGACATTGTGAAAGTGGTTGTAGCTGGTTGAGTAGAGGGTTCAAGTAGGTAGGCGCCGTGGAAATGGTACTTGTTGTTGTCAACGACGGGGCTCTGGACGACCTAGGCACGATTGAGACGACGGGTTGGGGATCTGCCTGAGCTGTCTATTGATGTTCCGTTTCTGTCTACCCTCTTCCGTCTGTCTATCTTTATGTGCTTACAATCGACCAGCAACAATAACTAGAGGTTTATAGTGGTTGACATATATGGGGGGTGTTAGGCCCGAGGGCGGGCGTGGGGGACGACAAAAGAGTAAAAACAGCTTGAAGCTCCTGAAAGCTAAGCTGAACTCGGAGATAGACGGAAAGTGAACGGTAAGTGGGGGAAAAAGGCTGCAGATTAAATACCCCAAGAGCTGCGGAAGCAGACACAGGGGAAGGACCCAAGCCCACCTTCTGTACACCACCCTGGACCCGCTGCTACTGGACAGGGAAGTAGGCGACTGCGCTTGTTTATGGGATGTACAGCGGAGTCTCTCAGCCACTACTGCATGGGAGAGAGTCGGAGGTGGCGTGCCGTCATGGCCCAGCAATGAGCGGGCGAGATGAGCGAGGAGGATAACGGGCTTATATGTCGATGGGCGTGAGGACGGCGTGGGTGAACAAGCAACAAACAGCACCGGCCAAAGCGTATCCTTGGTACAGCGAGATGTCGTTGCGTTTGTTGAATGATCCTTGCTATCGATGGTTGGCATATATGCGGGGTATCTGGGCTGCTCCAGTAGGAGACGAAGGAGATAGAGGTGACGGTAATGGGATCGAGGCTCCGGCCTTGGACACTGTCCAGACTCTCCAAAGCAGTCTGGCGTCTCGTTGCGGGCGGCACGAGTCACGAAGAAGCGCCTCGATATCCGGGACTCCTCATCACCGGGGTAAGAGGCTGAAAGTCCCAGAAAGAGGCAGAGACAAGAGGCGTTACGGACTTGGATGACAGAAGTGCTGCCCATGCGGCTCAACATCGGACGACACGTGCCTGGGGTATGTTAGAGGGCGTGGGATATGGAGAAGTGGGGATGAAGTTCTTTCCATCGGTCAACTGGGCCTGCAACAGGTAAAATCCCCGAACCCCTCCTCAAGCTGACGACTGGGCACGTAAACTATCGCGCAGCTTAACTTTTGGCGCGTCGTGTGGCGCGAGTCAGTATCGCACAGACGAAGCTTGTGCTTGGAACCGTAGCATGCTGGACCGAAAGGATGTGAGGCTGGCGGTGATAAGGCGAACGCAACCATGGTGGAAGATTGCCAGTTGGTGATCTCCTGGGTGCTCAGCAGTGGGTGCTACGCAGCGGGCGAGCCGTGGCGCGAAGGTGAAGAGGAGGCGATGGAGAGGGTGGGTGAGCCCGGTCACCGGTCCCAGACACCCTTCTGTGCTCTAACAGAACGTAGAGCCGGGTGGGTTAATACTCGGCGCCTCATAGACCTTGCTTGTTACAGTCCAGGACTGGTTTGCGACCTCATAAAGTCCCGACACGCACGCAGAGCCAAGAAGAGGCGGAAGCCATTAGGTTCACGGGTACCCATGGATCTACTTTTCGTTCTACCATTGTATCGCAGCTACGCGACGAAAAGTCTGTGAAAGACAAAGCTCCATCCATGCGCTCGCCAATCAGCTAGACAAGGAACGCTTTTAAGCCGAATACAGTTCGGCCCAGATGGCCGGATCACGGCTATTTTGTTAGCTCGCCCGGATTCTTTAGCCTCCCTTCAGGCTTACCCCGACATACTATTACTAGACCGCACGTACAAGACGAATAAGAATGGCATGCCGCTCCTCGATATGATTAGAATCGATATTTGCTAATGACCCTTTTGCACAGCTTTTGCATTCCCCCGTGGCGAGACGGAGGATGGTATACTTGGGCAATGGACCGGCTGAGGTGGTTATACGAACAAAACAGCGAGGCGAATCGTTGTGTCGCCTGTAATAATACTGTTGCGAATGCTGCCCCTTCCTCCTCCTTGCTGCTTTGTCTATAGCATGCGAACAAAGTGGTGCTCCGTCAATGCCACGCCGCCTTCTCTCGTAAGCAACAACTAGCTATCAACGACCGAGCAACAAGCGGTACTACAGACACCACCGGTCGGGCTGACTTCTACCAGTTTTGGCACCCCATCATGGGCTCGACGAACGAGGGAGCATTTAAGGAACGCGTTTCGGAGTTTGAGAAGAAGTACCTGCCGGAGTATGTCAACGAGGCCGGGATATGTCAAGACATTCTGGCTTTAACCATACAAGGAGAAACTTGTCGAGGCATGAGTCGAGCAACATACCTATTTCGGTAATGCAGCCACGTCTCAAGTTGGAGGTATCCATGCACTACTCAAATCTCATCTGAGTAAATCTGCATTGGATTTCTTTGAGGCCTGAAGCGCGATAAAGAATGCACTACTCAACCAGCTTTCAGACTTAAGATCTAATTAAGCGCTATAGCAAATTCGGGTTCTAATTGAACTTTCGGGGCAGCTGTATAGCATAGTACGCGGCTGGGTATCACATAAAACCCTGAGAAAAGATGAATAGTAGCGGAAGCTGTTGACCAGAGAACCCCCCTCCCACAACATGTACTGGGTCTTTTTCTCTATCACGCGGGTTGCCTTGTCTGAACACTCTGAAGTCTCTACACAGGCAAAACAGAGCCCTTTTGCTTGAGCACTTTCACCCGCATTGATATTTGAAGCGTGACACAGGTCCACCACCACTTCTAGAGCCTCGTCGTGACCCGCGGTGTCAAACTCAAAATTCCGAAACAGAGTACTAGAAGAGAGCCCAGTGCGTTTAAGAGTGTCGATACGACTATAAAAGGGCCACCTACATGCAGCAGACGTCATGCCGTTGGCCACACCAGGGCTTCACGGATATGTCCCTCGAGGTTCGAAGAGTTGATCTCGCGAGGACGAACAGTTTCAGTGCCACTTTCGCAGTCGGCCGTCACACCAAACCCAGGCCCAGACACCATCGCGGTGCACCGTCCAAGCTCCGACTGAAGTGCCGGGGAGACATGCAGCAACGTTGGTGCGAAAATTAGATCCACGGGTACCCGTGAACCTAATGGCTCCCTTGTCGCTAGAACGCCCGGGTTCAGCGTCGTTCGACCATCTGCCACATCTACCCACTTTTAGGGTGCTACGTAGTGATTACAGAGCATGGGATCCTAGCTACGGCGGCTCATAAAAATGAATTGCCGGGCTCCTGTCCTACGGAGCATCGGGGCTTACCCCTTCGCCATCAAATGTCACATGTCAGCCAAAACTGCCGACCATCGGCGAAGTTCCGGCCAGCCACTTCTATCCCGGAGCAATTCACAGGGCCACTCGATGGCTCCAGCGTCCGCCGAAAATGTTCTCCGATGAACCGCATGTGACAGACGCTGAAGGTTGCGCCCACTTGGCACCCAGCATTGCGGTGCTTAGAGGAGAGATGGCAGAAATGGGAGAGATGGGTGCACTCTGGTACTGCGCACGGGAACATTGACGGACTTTTGGTCAGCGAGTGATTGAAGGTTTGGCTTTGGCTTTGTGAAGGGATTCGAAAGTTCCCGCCTGACGATGATGGCTGTTCATGATGCCCGAGGGGCGAGCGGATGTGAAAGGAGGTATACTGACATTTCAAGCATTTATGATTTCTGCTCAATTGGATAGTAAGAGCTGTGACACTCACATTTACGCCGTAATAATCGGTCTAACAACCACGAGATTAGGTCCCAGCCAGAACTTGACCGTTGGAGCAGCTGAATTGCATTATTTTGGCGGCCGAGGCCTGGCCCGAGGCATCACTTCTAAATCCCTTCGACCTCTACCTTGCTCACGACTTTCACCATTCCCCTATGTCCAGTCTTGAACAGCGCTCCGCCACGGAGAGCCACGGAGAACCTAGACTACACCATGGATCCAGAACAGCGCCCCGTCGCGGAGAAGTACCTCCTCAACACGACGGTCAAGAGTCTTACCTGGCGCAGTGTCACAGTAACAGTCAAAGATCAGGAAACGAAGCAGCCAAAGACGATTGTTGATAATGTCGAGGGAATAGTGGAAGCTGGTTTGTCAATTACCCTCTTGCATTGGGTCAGCATGAGAAACTAACAATGGTTGATTAAACGGGCGAGATTTGCGCTCTCATGGGACCTTCGGGGTGTGGAAAGACAACGCTATTGAATGTCCTAGCTCGACGACCTAGCAATACAATCAATATCGAAGCAAAGGTCCTCATCAATGGAAGCCGGCTTTCGAGAGCGGCGTTTCGGGACATTTCTTGCTTCGTTGAGCAGGAGGATGCGCTTATTGGGTCTTTAACCGTTCGCGAGACGCTGGAGTTTTCTTCGCGATTAGCTAGCACAAGGTAGGCTCCTGCAGAAGCCAATAACGGGATCGCATGCTCTAGGGAATAGACTGGCTGACTGCTTAGCTCCCTCTCCAAACAAGAACGTCTCCTCCGTATCAATGGCCTCCTCGAATCCTTCGGCCTCGTCGACCAGGCCAACACCCTCATAGGCACGCCCATCCGCAAGGGCGTCTCTAGCGGTCAAAAGCGACGTGTTGGTATCGCAAGCCAACTCATCACTAGCCCGAAACTTATCTTCCTCGACGAGCCCACCAGCGGTCTTGACTCAGCGGCGAGCTGGAAGGTCGTCAAATACCTCCGCCAAGTCGCTAGGCGGAACAACCTGATAGTCATCTGCTCGATTCATCAGCCCTCGACGTCGACGTTTAATTTGTTTGATAAGTTATTGTTGCTTTCTCGAGGAAAGACGCATTACGTCGGACCTGTGAGTGATGTAACGATGCACTACGAGGAATTCGGCCACCCGGTTCCTAAGCACGTTAATCCGGCTGAGTTCCTCCTGGAGCTGGTTAACGTCGATTTTCAGCAAGACAAAGCCGCGGCAGCCCAGCGTCTCAACAATCTCCAAAGTACCTGGCAAACCTCCCACCGCGCGAAGGATACGAGGTCCGCCATCATGGCTGCTGAGCAGGAGGGTTGCCAGTTCAGAAACGAGGCGACGGATAACAAACCCAGCATGCCGAGCCTGACGCTTACGCTATTGCATCGGAGCTTCATCAAGAGTTACCGCGATCCTGTGGCGTATGGTATTCGACTTGCCATGTACCTTGGACTGGCTATCCTGGTGGGAACAGTGTGGGTTCGCCTTGCCCCCAACCAGGAGTCCATCCAGCCCTTCACCATCGCTCTCTTCTTCGGGTCTGCCTTCATGTCCTTCATGGCAGTCGCGTATGTCCCAGCTTTCCTGGAAGATAAGGTGCAGTACGTTAAAGAGCACCAGAGCGGTCTCTACAGCGCCGCGGACTTCATTCTTTCCAACTTTCTTATCGGCGTGCCGTATCTATTCCTTATTGTCGTTCTCTTTTCTCTCATCTCGTACTGGCTATGTAACTTCCACCCTACTGCTGAAGCGTTCTTCATTTGGATTATGTGGTTGTTCCTCGATTTGCTGGCTGCTGAGTCCCTGGTGGTATTCGTAGCCTCCTTGTTCCCCAGCTTCGTCATTTCGCTGGCGCTTGTTGCCTTTGCGAATGGCCTGTGGATGTCCGTTAGTGGCTTTATGATCCCGCCCACGATTCTCAATCCGTTTTACAAGTACGTCTTCTCCTACTGGGACTACCAGAAGTATGTGTTTGAGGGTATGATGATAAACGAGTTTTCCGATCGGGTCTACGACTGCGGTGAGGGCTGTAGGTGCATGTACGACTCTCATCTGGCAGACCAGTGTAAGATTGATGGCCAGGCGGTGCTAGATCAATATGGATATGAGACGGGACATATGGGCCGGGATGTGGGCATTATGATTTCTATTATATTTGGCTATCGATTGGCGTCGTGGATTGTGCTTAGGGTTAGGAAGTAGATAGATCGCCTAGGAGATTGTTGGATATTATACACGGAATTGGTTCAGAATGTCAACACTGCGTTTGGAGCATATCTACCGCGCAGTCAGATGGAAATACATATGAAAGCCCTTGATTTATAGCTAATTGAGGGTCTAAATCAGCTCTTTAGTACATGCATAGGGCTTATCATCATTGGGACTGAAGTGAGGCCCCTGGGTCAGTTGCTGTGGTCTGACCTCTTGCAACAATCTTGTAACATTTTGGTACCAGATCTTTAGAGGTCTATGTAACATCACCTCTGGTGGGTAATGTGTGTAAGATTTCGCGCCGCTTGTTACATGAGAAATATCTATTTACCGTACTTATAGGTATCTGGCGTTGCTGATTATTTTGCACAGTGTCAGAGTGTTCATTGGGCGCGTGTGATGATTCCCAGAAGCCATTGAGGCTATTGCAGGAGTTTTGTGTTCTTAATATGGCTGTTGTTTCAAAAATTTCGTTCTCGCTCTGTGTGATGGTTTTTTCCTGCTGGCAGTCGTCACCCGCTTATGGAACTTTTCAAGGACCTTCACCACGCGACTCGGCAGGGTAATAATGATCGACCTGACGGAGATGAAGCGGGAGTTGATGGAGACAGTCGTTGAATTATTCAGGGCAACATCATATATCAAGAGTCGTTTATATTCGCGTTGACATCGCACATGTTAAGGATTGGTGGCCGGGTATACTGAAGTAACATGGGTGGACTGAGGGCGCAATTCAGGTCGCTGAGATGTGACGCACCAACTCGCGCCGCGTCGAAGTGTGTCTCGTAAAGTCTGGGTGTTACCGAGTGCGAGAACTGTGATATGACTTTGCCTCGTCGACGGTGATGAGATATCAGTGCCGCATCGTACCGCGGCAGATGAATTGCGTGCTCGTGAGTCATGGAGACTGGTATCGCACATATACTCTCGGAGTCTTCATTGACTGCCCGTGCTGGCCTAGGCCGGGGGCTTCAGGCGCTCGTCATTTCCTCGTCTCGTAAGGTTTGATAGCATTGTAATAAGCTACTTATTACTCCTCCTGCTACTCAGAGCACGTATGGTCCTGGGATGGCAATTGTCCGGGGACCGAACGGAAATTAGAGCGAAGGTTGAGCGGATATGCAAGAGGGCGACAAGTGGACGACGGCAAACGGCTAAACCAGCGTAGCATCAGCTTTCCAGTCACTACCTTGAATCCAAGTACCGGTAGAGGCCGATTTCTTCCTCGGCTTCTCGGTTCATTGTCGAATATGGTTCCAGTATCCAAGGTATTCCTGAAGGCGCTGTCCGCCTTGGCCCCCAAGCGAACGTCATAATCGAGTATTCTCAAGCGGTGTTTGATCAAAGACTTCACGCATTTGTCGTCGTTGCAGATTCTCAAGTGGTATCTAGTCGACAGGGTAGGTGGACATATGAACGGATTGTGTAGGCATTTCCCCGCAGTATATGCAAAGTAACAAGAACATGTATGCGCTGCAGAAGCCGATGCAAATGCGGCGCTGCGCGCAGCCTCCACCGGATAGTAAAGAAGCATCATCGCCTCTAGGACCTGGAGGATGGAAACTGCTTAAATATTAGAGATTTTATGGGAAAAGAACCCTTCATCGTGTAGTGGTGACGGACTACAACAGAGATTATAAGGTGAGTGCGTTAGTAGAGGCGGAGTAGATGTAGCCATAAAAGATTTCATGGGGCGGACGCCCGTCGATCTTGCAAGAGACACGAATGAACAGATCTTCATATTTCTGTTAAAGACTCGGCAGAAATCGGTTGTGGCAGAGCAGTAGAATCAGGATAGGAAATAGAATTGATGGTCCTCGTAAATCCCAAGAGGAGGAAATTAGAGAGAAGGAATACATGAGCTGGCCCAGCCGTCTTGGCACTGGTTTGCCAGTATCTATATGCTGGTAGAGAGAGCGCGCTTACATAGGTGCTCGAGCACTTGTTCAGTGCTAGCACGCACGTCTTAGCATGAATGGCGAATCGAGTCAGGTATCAGGGTGTTGTTGCTCAAGACAAGATAGAACGAACAAGTCAAAAGACGGCCGCTTCGGGAAAGAAAAAATACGTCCAGGGAAGAAACACAGTATACAGATGAAGCCGCAAAAATAGATCATGGATAGCTATCAAAGCTGATCTTCTCTGTGCTGGGCTTTTGCATCGTGCTTCTGGGGCGGGCTGATTCAGCTAAAGGCCTTTCCGCCCGGGCCCTTGATCCTGCTACCATCTAGGGCGCGGCAGGGTGTTGATCATCATCTTCTTAATCGAATCAACCTTGATCTTGCAGAAGATCTTTGAGAAAAGGTACTGGTCACCAGCATCGTTGAGAAGAGGTAAGGTGCGGTAGCCTTGCTTGAGGTTGCTAAGCTTAGCAGTGTAGGTGGCCACTGCCGGTCTGTCATTGTAGTTCTCGCCATCGTTGGAGAGTTTGACAGACTATCGAACAAAGACCAGATCGGGTTGTTTCTTCGCGACTTTGAACTTGAAGTGACCATCAAACATTGGGTTGAAGCCGTTCTCTCGTACGATATTCGTCCGGAACTTTTGCGGGGGGTCAAGATCTCGAGGCAAGGCTGACTCATTCCTCTTCTCCCGTTTATCACTGGCATGGAAGACCTCGACCTCGACGTACGGGTTCATCGCCTTGTTGGCGGGAAGGCTGGCCGGTCGCATAAGCCGTTGTGCCGAGATGGCATCGATGGTGAATGAAACAACACTGCGCTCCTTCTTGCCCCAGGAAGTTCGGGGTTGTATGGGAGCGCTTGGATGTCCCGTAGCTCTGCAGGTTTAAGCATGTAGCCCGAGAAGTCCTGGCCACCGTCAAACATGGCGCAGTTGATCTGTATACCTAAGTCGAAGGTCTGCCAGTTGAGCGCAACCATCTGGATTCCGCGGCGCCAGTACAGGAGGGGATTAAAGTTGTTGGAGGTGATTCGGGTGCGATCAGGGTAAACTCGCATCATGTAGCGCAGGTTGTGGAGGTCGACCGCTATCTTCTGTTCCTTGGCGCGAAAGTGCTTGGCAAAGCTCGACTCCATGAAGGAGAAGATGTGGTTGTATTGCTTCGCCTCGGCAGCGTCAAAGCCAGCAAAATTGACACCGGCACAGTAGACGCCAAGATCACCAAGCTCTTTAACAATCTTGGTAGACGTCTTTCGTGGGTTTCGCTCCCCGCCGCTGTCATTGTCGCTGGCGCTTCTCCTCGCCCTACCTTGCACCCCGCCTTCAGTAATTGTGTTGACACGAGTCTTTCTGACCGGTCGACGACAAGGAGGGCTAGGGCTACGCATGAGGCTCTGAGGAAGCGACTGCGAAGGCATCAACATGGCGGCATCAGTCACGGAACGAGTCAGTGGTGAGTTGAGGCTGTTCCCTCGTCGGCGGCCGCGGAAATTGCTGGCAGGAGGCTCCTGCTTGATATGCGGCTTCTTGACCTTGATGAGGATGCGTTCCATGAGCTCCGAGGGTGAAGGCAGCTTGTCATAGCAGTCTTCCAACGTCTCGGTGACCAGTCGAGAGCGGAAGGCCTCCTTCATAATGTTGACCATGATGGCTTGCTGATTAGGGTTGCAATGAACCTCGAGGGAGATCCAGAGAGGGAACCTCGACTTAATAAAGGCGTACTTATTGATCGTTGCTATGACCTCACGGAAACTAATCGAGGTCGTAAGGGTGCGACCGTGGTTGACCTCGGGCTGCCCAGTGTTGCCATCCCAGCAGTCAACCTCGACACAGCGGCAGCCTCAATAAGAACCGAGATGTAGCCCTCGACGCTGACTGACCGGCTACCTATCGACCAAGGAGGTAGGTATTGTGGAGCTAGAGATGATATATTCGTTCATGGGCGGTCAAGAGTGTAGTTTTAAGGCTCTGTATAATCGCTGAGTTTGTCTCAGATGTCAGGTACCTCACAAAGGCGGCTTCGGACATGACCAGCATGTCATCAGCCGCATCGGAGGTCTCGACTGCATCAGGTCGGTATCGGCGGCTGAGGTAGGCAAATTGCTTCTCCCACATAGAAAGGTTAGAACAACGTCCTCCCCTTGGATATCGCGGAGGAAAGCTAGAAACTCTGAAAGGTCATGCCAGTCTCAGGTTTAGCGGCAATGCTGCGAATGATTCGCTGAACATCGTGCCTCTGCTTCATTAGGTGGATGAAACCCTTAACTCGGTAAAGTTGAGCTTCTCACGTCGTCGGACATCGGATAGGCGTAAGTTGGTCTGCAGGGTCCACTGGGAGCTGTAAATACGAAGGTCTGGCAAACACGCTTGACTCCGGCTATGTCCAGTTCCTCCTGCTCAGGATCACGGGGCTGGTGACTGAACTCCCTGGTCATCTCAGTCTGCCAATACTGGGCCATGGCTCCATCGTCGAAGGCCATGAGAGAGGTCATTGATCCCTGCCGGTAAGTCAATGTAGCCTCGAGGAACCCAGTCCAGCGGTTCAAGACTTCCTCATTATCGGTGACAATGTGCAGAAACTTGGTCCTCGAGTTGCCTTGGACGGTATAGATGATGGTGAACCAGGTATCCGCACACGATTCGGACATTCCAAAGCCAAGGCAGTATCGTTGAGTATCAGGACCAGTTCGGATCTCTTTGATCTCATCGACGTGTAAGGACTTATGTGGGCGAGCAGGGTCCCACGAGAGCTTGTTGGATTCAGTCTCGTACATAAGATTAACCCGTCTCGTTCGACTTCTCCTGGACACCTTGAGGACTTCACAACCATTCCGAAGCTCGGCTGGCAACACAGGTCCGGCATTGGCACTGCCACTTCCATTAATTGAACCGGCAGTGTCATTGTTGCTTGATGAGTGAGTGGCTCCGTCGAGGCCAAAGAGAGATATGTTGCCATCCAGAACCGGGTCAGCCTCCTCGTCAGTGTCAGTCACGGCGTTATACTCTGGCGGTCGTGGCGGGGCAGTGGCGTTGCTGTCACTCCGACGGCGCAAGATGCTGGGACCGATACTACGGTTCAGGCTGGCAGGGGCTGCCGAAGATTGTTGTCTGCTGCTGGCAAACCGATGGGCGCGATTCGAGAAGCGGCGAATCAAGTTGCTACTCTTAGGCGAGGCCTCGGGCATTGCGCTGGGGTTGCAGCTAGCCAAGCTTCGATCTAGTGAGTCGTTGCTCGTCTTGCGAGATAGGATAGACTCCGGTAGCTGAAAGTTGTAGGGGTACGGGTCCTCATTCCTACCGTGCATGGGTTTAGGCGACGGTTGGACTGAGGAACTAGTAGTCAGAACGACGGTATCGGGTGACATTATGGGCGATCCTTCTTGTGAGTAGGAGGCTGCTGTAGAGGCGCTGATAGCCGATACCGGGACCTTCGAGGGCTGAATGGGTGAGCGGGTCGCTAAAACCCGGCCAGGGTAAGACCTTGGCAACTGGGCCGATAGAGAGATCATGTCTATACGTAGTCAAGGTGAGAGGGGGGAGCAGGATGTGATATGGCTCGGGGTTTGGGTTGGAAGGAGCCATGGTTGTGTGCTTGTGGTGGTGACCGCACTATGTGAGTAAAACCAGGGCGCATCTGAAGGTTGCGTCGATATATACAGGAGATTAGTAAATGGGATGAGACATGGTGGAACGCGCCGGAGAGAAAGGGGGAGGGGCCGCCATTGCAGGGGAAGATACAGTTGCACAGGCTGATCTCTTCGTGGAGTAGCCGTTGTCGACCTTTTGGGGCCGACGCTAAACGGAACGCCGCGGGAGTAGGGCTGGAGTCCGAGAAAGGGCATGAGCGTAGGCATGGTGGATGGACGGACGAAGGTATCACCATACATGCAAGGGCGGCAGGAGCCCTGCCCGGTGTCTTCCTGCTGTCTCCATTGTAAGCCAAGATTAAGGCGGGTCGGATGGAGGAGGCAGACACGTAACCGCTTCTCCTTTGTGCCAATCACTCCACTGCCGAGCCACACCAATACAGCTATGCTAGAAAAACGATTCCCTCCTCGCTTCATCTTCTCGCACATCTTCAGGGATCCACCTCACTCCCTGGCAAGGCAGAGTTCTCGGAGATGCCATATGAGGCAGGTCTTGATGGCTGTTGGGCTGTTCACGCACGGCGCGTGACCTCCAGTTGGTCAGACTGCATCGGGATGGGAGTTTCCGGCAGCATTAGCTCGTCCATCTGACCGTGATGGAGTTCAACGCTGCGCCCGCACATGCTGATCGTCCTCAGCCACGAACTTCTTGAACCATTCAGAGGACTCAAGAGCTCTAGGTGCCGTCATAAACGCCTCATGATCCTGCAGCAGTGAGACAACCGAGGTTGACATGCGTGCGACACCAACAACTCGCCGGAGTGCGCCCGTCCCCGTCTCCTTCTCTTCACCCAATCATCCCTCTAGGCATGCTGGCTTCCCCCCGTTTTTAAGGCTGCTGAGCCATCACGAGCGGCACAGGAACGGGTGAGCCGAGGACCAGCAGGTAGTAATCGAGGGAACGTCCCCCAAGCGGCGGGTAGTCTCGGCAGCCCCCGAACAGGGAAATAGCGACTCAGGCCCCGTCAAGCGAGTCGTGATCACACACATCGCCTACTCTACCCGCTCTACCCGCTGAGGGAACCAATCGGGGAGCAAGTTCGTGCCAGAGGCCTCTGGAGCCACCCGTGCTAGTTTCAGGAGGGGAGTCCGAGATGGCACCATCCTCCATTATGCATCAGGGGCATTGATGAGACACTGCGGCATTTCTTCCATTGGCTGGGCGTCTGTTGGAGGCCTCAAAAGGATAAACATCGCTGTGAGATGCTCTGCTGCTGCCTGAGAAGCATCGCAGCGCTGTGAGGCGGCCCGACCTGGGGAACGCCTCTAGACGGTTGGCGTTGTTAGATTCCGTGAGAAGAGGGCGGGAAGGGAAGCTGTACGAGACGCAGAGTAGAGCTGGCAATAGCATCAGAGGGTAGAATGAACATGAATCGTAGAATTTTTCTCATACCCTCCGCAATCTGGTATTGGGGACGATGCAAGCGTCGCCATGGCCGGTCAATCCCGGCGGCAGGAGAACTTCATTCCAAATCAGAACGATGACGCGGCAGGATGGGCGAGGGGGCTGGGCTGAAGGCAGCGATGCTTGAAGAAGAGGGGAAACGGTGGATACAAACGGGCAGAGCATGGGAAGAAGCAGAGGTTAAAGATACATGTTCGCAGGGTCGGAGGAGGTTGATGTCTTATATACGTAGAGTCACGTGATGTGCGGTTGGGCTGGTGTGTGGCGGGCGCGCCTTGCCCGAATGGGCCGTGCCGCTAAACCGGAGGCAGCAGCAGCGTGTCCGCGTTTACTTAACCTAATGTTAAACTTTAAGCTATTTTAAGCTTAGTTTCGATTTTTACTTATTTAACTAAAGCATGTCCTCCAAATTTTGCAAATCAACCACCCCGTACGCAACTAAGCAGCCCCTGAATTGGCACTCAAGGAGACGGCCAAGAAGTTGGGTTTTTTGCACACAATTAAAGAATTACATAGTAAATCAACGGGTCTAATGAAATCCGGGATAACTAGAAGTCATCCTCCTCGTCTTCGCCCTTGACAACGATGAATTCCTCTCCCTCGCTCTCACCGTCAACTTCCTCTGTTATCTCTAGTCCGTCAACTTCATAGTCTAGCAACAGGGCTCTTCTTGCTCGCCGTTCCCCTTCCTCTAGGATGATGAACCTCATCGCCTCTCCAATAACCTCAGTATCGTAGATAGGGGGCCACGGCACAGCCGGCTCCCAGCCAGGAAGAAACTTATTCTGTTCGTGAAGCTCACGATGCATCACATAGCATTGACTCAACCACTCAGCCGAATCTAAGTGAAGTCTCCTATCGGTCTTTGACCACCAGTCAGTCTGTTTCCTAAAGGAAAGAAGAGGCTTCCAGTGCCTCCTCCTATAGCTGTAAATCTCGTTGATCTTTACCTCTATGATGCTGCGCCGGACCCTCGATCTAACCTCTGCTAACTACCTTCTTATATACTTCACTTCGTCATGTGCATCTTTCTTTACAAGGCGGCGTTGTTCCTCGGCCTGTGCTGCTTGTCGATGGTATTCGTCACGGGCGACACGGAGCCTCGCATCAGAGACGCGAATTGGGCCGTATTTGCATACAAACAACGTCCCCTCATTGAGCCTCTCTCGTCTCAACGCCTTCTCTTTTAGACGGTGCATCTCCTGAGTGGCGGCGATTCCGTTGAGTGTGAGGGTTACGCGAGCTTTCCTCATTTTATCGTATGTATGTGTGACTGACGGTGTGAGAGGCACCCCGGAAGCCACTGACGCCTCTATTCGCAACCTGACGTCCTCGGAATAGCTCTCAATTGTGCGCATACATAAAGGGGGGGGGGGGTACAGACATCGTTCCATGTAAATTGGCGTCTTGACAGGGGAGTCTGTGGCCCAAGAAGCCCTACAGAGGGAAGGGTGCAGTCTGATGACTCGGTGCCTTCTCTGACGTAGCCGGGAAGCCCCCGTGGCGATACTTGCTCCGCCAATGACGATAGAGGATCCTTGAGCTGCTCTAACACCACAGAAGGTTTAAAAGGGGAGATTCCGCACTTCTTCCAAGCCTTGAGGATAATGGACTTCTTGAAGGTGCGATCACGGGCCTCCTGTAGGTGCGCAAGGAAGTCAGTCTTCCCAAAAGTGCAGTTGCCGTCAGCAATCTCTCTATAGAGAATTTGCTGATGCCAGTGCTTATACAGGCCGAAGAGGCCAACATCGCAGGGCTGAAGCAGGTGTGTGAGATGCGGAGGGAAGGGGAATAGCTCGATGTTATGCTCTTGGGCAAAGTGGAAGATCTCCATCGTAAAGTGATTCTCACAGCCATCCATGACGATGAGCCTCTTCTCAGTCGGGTCAGCCGGTCGAGTCAGCTTCTCGAAGTGTTGAATCCACTCGTGAGCGATAATATCGTTGATATAGCCCGTCGGCGAAGTCGCGAGAGTTGTGTCTTTCGGGAGGTTATTTGTGAGCCATTTGACTTGAAGGACGACACCGGGGATGATAATAAACGGGTCAATAACCTCCCCAGTAAGAGATATAGCTTCAACAACTGTAAGCAAGACTGTGTCGTGTGCGTCGGTCAGAATGGTATCCTCAACATCGTAATAAGTATATAGGAAGGTCCCTTTTTGGAGGTAACCAACCATGAAGCGAGTCTCGTCAAAGTTCCAGATGTTCTCATCCTTGACATTGAGCTCTCGAACCACCTTTTCCCACCTACTGAACCATGACTCGATATGGGCACGATCCTGCATAGCTTTACGCTTCACATCGCGTGTAGATGACTTCCGCCGTTTAAAGAGATCTCTATGACGCCTCATGAACCTCTTGGCCCAGTCATAGGAAGCTGACTTATCCTCACGACCCGTGGCTTTGAGGATAACATTCGCGTGGCGTTGAAGAGCCTGGAGTTGTATGTGGTGTCCCTGTGTCACCCGGCGGTGTGCCCGGCAGAGTATTGATTCCTCCTCTTCTGTCTTTAAAAGCGTGCGGTTACCGCCATTTTCGCTGCGTGGCTTGGCGCCGAGAAGACGCCCGCGCAGCCTATAATACGGAACCTTCAATTCGTCGGATGCTTTCTTGACGGAGCGATAAAAACCGGCTTCGTATAACTCCACGGCCGCGACGGTGCGTTCCTTAATGTTCTCAACGTTGAAGCATAAAAAGTTAGGATTCCCGGTGGCCGGATTGATCCATTCTTTGTACTATGCAATCTTTAGAAGATCCCCTACTCATTGATATAGTCATATCGCGAATTGATGCATAATTGCAATAGTTGTGGTTGAGTTACTCTGAAGGGTTCAAGGTGGTGATGTCGCAAAAGCAGGGATAGCTTCACTCAGGGCGGGGTCGAGCATATGACCAAATCGTTATACGTGGGATTATGTATTAAAAACATGGTACCTCGTATTGGTGGAGTACCCACACAAATGTTGGTACCTCGGTTTTTTTTTGCGAATCAACCCTCCATTTGCTAGTCAGACCACCCCCCTACTGGAGGTACGGATGTCAGGGGATGGTCGATTTAGAGAACCCCCACAGTAGTGGCTGATGCGCCCGAATACCGACTCCTCTCCCACTTTCACGTAATGTTCGAAGAACAGCGTCATTTCCCAGTGGAAGAATATGGCGGAGCTCATGGGGCCCGAGATGGCCAGCCGCGTACGTTTGAACGCCGTGTCGAGGCTTTTCAGAAAAGTCTCGGCCGCTTCGGGATCGCATGTGCGGTATGCCGCCAGTCGCAGCTTCACCGGTTCGTGATATCGTTTGGGTTGAGCGTGAACCAAATCGCAGGCACGCCTTGGCACACAATGAGTGATTGGATTTTGCGCCGCATGCTCAAACGGAGCTCCCTAGACATGGGCTGCCGATAGCCGTACAGCGAAAGGCTTCTCAGAAGCTCCTTCACGCCATCGTCGGTAGTCTTGCCCGTGCTCTCCAATTCCACCCTGGCCGCCGCTAAACGATCTGTAGCCAGCGACTGTATAATGCGCTCTACCCTGCGGAAATTCTTTCTCGTCACGCTGAGCATGCTCACACGGCGGTTTCTCGACCGAACGCTCATGTTGAACACGAGAAATGAGAAAATGGTATGCTTCGCAAAGCGGCCGCCGTGGCGCCGCAGCACAATGTCAGCCCACGCCCGGAGGCTCATGTTCCGAGACGACAGGAGATCTTGCGCCGCCATGTCTGCTCCAGCAGCTCTATCACGCGTATCTGCAGCCCCTGCCGCTCCTAAGACGGCTTCGTCCGCCAGCCGCGGTCCTCCAAGTCCGAAAGGGAGTAGGCTAGGGAACGCCTTGGCGAAGAAGGAGGCATCCAGCGAGTCGGCCAATCCGTCATCCCGACAAACGTGAATGTATGGCTCACGGTCGTCGGCATTCCCTCGTCCTACCTCCGCCGATCGGATCCATGCTCTCGGCCCGCGCGGACGTGCTCGGCCGCATCGCCGCCCAGGGCATTGCAAGCAAAGCGGAGCTTCTCCACATCCGACACCTCCGGCGGTCCGTCCAACGCAAACATGCCTGAAGAGGTTACCTCGTTGATCGGTTTCGGGCCCTGGTCGAGCTCAGCGTCACTCCCACCACTAGCCTCGTCTGCTTCGTTCAGCCCGGGTCCTTCAGTCTGGGTGCCTAATACATCTTGTCCTTGGCTGAGCAGCGCCAGGATTTCCTCGATCTCCACCGAACCCTCGTCGTCCATGGCGCGCTCCGAAGGAGGAACAACTTGCGCCGTTCGCGTTTTCTCCCATGCACTTGGCTCATTCCGCTCCATGCGATCGTACACTACAGACGGCACTCCATGCGGCGGGGCTCCCCAACTGTCCATCTCCGCCCCGTCAATCTCGATCTCGGTGTAGTGAGGATTGTACTTCTTCAGCCAAACAAGCGCCATCTCGACGACTCGCTGCCTCACGGATAAGAGACCTGGCAAGTCGCTCGGTGCCGGCTTCTCCACGCCCTGCCACGAGATATAAATCTCCTCCATGACTTGCAAAAGCAGGTGGGGAAGCACTTTCGTGGCCAGATCCTGCACATTATTCGGGAATACCATGATGTGGCCCTTGACGTGCTTCGGATACCGCAGTATCTACTTGTGGCCACTCGGAATGCTATACCTTGTGAATGCTATACCTTGTGATGAACCCATAGCACGAGTTCAGCGCGATAAGCTTCTCCTCTACCGGCGTAAGACCCTTAAGCTCGTCGGGAAACATGTGCTCGCAACCAAGGCGGCTATGGAGTTAGGCCGCTAGTGACAGGCCACCCCGCGTCAAGCAACGTACACACTCCGCATAGCCTAAGATAGGTTCTCCCACGGGAAAGCAACTTCGATATAAAGATAGCGAGCGGTCGCTCTTTTCGACGCGGCTCGATATCCATCGGTCCCACGTCACCTCTCTCAACTCTTTTTTCGTGCACTTACGGTAGCACAGCATGCAGGTCTATATCGGCAAGGTGCTCGCATCGTGGAACGCCTTGTAGAAATCTCGCGCTATCGATACCTTCCTCTCGTGCGGTATCGGCGTACACCACGTCTGCTCGTTAGACAGACTCTCCTTCACAGCAAATTCGTCCTCTAAGTAGCGCAACACGCTCGCCAAGTCTTCGGCCTGCAACTCCCGTCTTCTCTGCCTTCGGGTTCCAGCTCGCATTTGTTTCCTCGGAGGCTCGTCTCGGTGAGTCAGCGCAGGATGTTGCGCCGAACCTCCAATGTTGGAGGACCGCTAGTGTCTGGTCTTGCTTTCGGCCGCCGTCCCCTTCCCCGACGTCTCTTGGGCAAACCCCGTGCAATTGCTGCTGCTATCTCGCTTCGTCTAATGTCTTCAGATACTGATTGCTTGGGCTGGATAATCCGAACTGTGGGTGCCTCCGGTGCACCACGTTCTCTCGGCAACAAGGCCCTTTGAAACTGACTCGGTGACTGATGTTTCGCGGAACCTCCAGTAGCTGACAACGAGCAGGCTCCCACGTGAGCAACCGCCTCATGTGGCTCCATCCTGCTGCTGCCTTCTCGACATCGATGTCTCCGGATGGACGGTGGATCACGAGGCTTGCGGCGTTTGACCCCTATAGTTGCACGATTTCACTTCTGGATGATGATTATGCTCCTTAATACGACACTGGTTCCTGCAGGATCCAAGCGATCCGCTGATAATAGTCCCTTAACCACCTACAACCTTGCCTGTATGCGTCCAATGTCACAATCTCGGCCAGTCCATGCATACAATTCGTCGCCGCAACTTTGTCAAAAGCGAGCCATTCCAACGCTGCGCTCTCCTCCGCGTCCCTCCGTGATTTTGAGAATGACAGTCGCATCGGTGCCTTTTCGCGCAACACACAGCTGCTGTCAAGATCAGGTAGCTCGGGAGCCATTACGTCGCTCTCCGTCTCAACACGGGAACAGTCCGATATCGAACGGATCTCATCTAGTATGTATATATAGAACAGCCTACTTTACCACTCGTTCGTCGCCCGAATCACTGAGGGACCTTCCTGCCCTGGTTGTCAGCTAATCATGCATCTTCCGTACTATCAAGAATCATATCTCGCTCCGACCTCACTAGCTTGTCTCTCCTGTTTCAATCTCATGACTCTTGGTCCGCCGGGTGAACGACGGTTGCGTGGGCAAGATGAGCGCCGCCAAGCTACTGAAAGATTGAAGTCGTGGATGGAAGATTTCGAGACGACGCTACGATCGATTCCGGAGGACGAACGACATGCGCCGAAGAGCTCACCCGGTTACCAACCGGAAGCGTACGAGGGTGTCGACCGATCTCCTTACCTTCTCCGAAGAAAGAGGCAGCGACGTGTAGACGATGAGCCCGTGAAGGAACAGGCACAAAGGGATCCAGGAGAAGAATCATCTGATGACGAGTCAGCACGGGATTTGCCAGACACGCCGAGCCCGACAGAGCGGCGGACACGTCGAGGAGGGTCAGAAGGCCAGGGAGGTCAGGGAACTCGACGCAGTCAGCGAATTCTGGCGCGACGGCCGCGTGGTGGGGCCGGAGGAGGAAGAGGAGGAGGAAGCAACGAACAAGACAGGCCGTACTGCACCCAAAGATGCCTTTTAGGCCTCATCAACGGCGGTTTACTCGACCCAAGATGCCCGAACATGGCACTTCACAGCAGGCAGCCCAACAATCACCGCAACCACTGCCGTGGCCCGAGCCGCGCCTGTGCCCGTCATCCAATCGATCACGCTGAATTCCTTGAGCTTCTCTGGGAGCAGCTAGAACGGTCATTAGACGACGGGATCACGCCGTTGGGGCAGGGTGGTGCGCGCGGCGTACTGTTCAAAGTGACCCTGCTTGCGTATGGCTATACCTTCGTCAGCAAGGGCACGGTTCGGGCCTTTGCCAAAGACCTTGAGCATGAGGCGGCGGTTTACGAACGTCTGCAGCCCATCCAAGGTATACATGTGCCCGTGTTCCTTGGGGCCATCGACCTCCGATAGATGAACAGGATTTATTACTATGACCACCGAGTCTATGTGATACACATGACATTTCTGTCGTGGGGAGGATATGACCTTGATCCGACAGGGATTGTGGGTGGTGCGGAGGAACAGCTCGAAGGGTAGGCGATGCGGTCGTTGCGCGCAATGCATCAACAGGGAGTAATCCACAAGGATGTACGAAGGGCAAACATGCTGTTCAATGCGGAGATCAATGGAGTCATGATGATTGACTTTGAAAGAGCCTTGATGCTGGAGCCACCTCGTCGTCCGTTGGCTCAGTTGGTGCCGAACAAGCGAAAGTGGAATCCAGACACGATAGATTCCAGCAAGTCGGCGGAGGAATCAAGGGATCGAGGTCAAGTCGGCAGGGCATTTTCCGAGGACATTGGGATGTTGAAAATAGTATTGGGAGAGCATCATATTCACAAGCCGTGATATAGTTAGGAGCATCATGAAACAGCAGTTACGCACTTCCAGATCGTCTTAGATACAGTGACTACATGGTCGTAATAAAACTCATGTCAAAGTCCAGTCAGTCCCTGAAGATGCGCCCCCTTTGCCAGCGAGTTCAGCAGATCGACAACCTCTTTCTCTCCGAATATGATCCGTCCACTAAGATCATACATTGCGATGCCCGAGTTATCTCGTCTAACGATGAGCGTCCCATTGTCATTCTCAACCTTCGTGAGCTCCAAAGTTGCGTCACCAAAGCCGGGCTTGAGAGCATACAAAAACGCAGTCAAAATCCGACATGGGACATGTCTTATCGGCGTAATCCTTTTCAACCGTGACTTGACGCCTTGCGATTTTAAGGAGCTCTTCGCCGCAGTTGAATCCAAGACATCTCTCCTCCATGATTGCACCGCCTGCTTGTTTGAGTCCTGCGAGCGAGTACTGGACGTTCTGTGCGCTATGGGATGGAACTACCGCAAACTTAGAAAAGGTGTCATAGCGATCAAAGACAAATTGCGCGGCTGTAGGGTTCAGAGCAATGTTGAATTGGTTTGGAAACAAGTTGAGCGAAAGGTCGCATGTTCCCTGAATAAGTCAGCTACAACACGTTCCTTGAGAGAGGCCTCAGTCTACTCACGACTTGTAGATGACATTGTACTTTGTTGGCGACGCCTTTTTAGACGAACCGCTGAAGAATGCCGAGGGAAACGCCACCAAAAAAATTGGACGCTCTCCGCAGACTTAATAGTTTCACACAGAGAATCGAGAACTAGCGGCCGAACCAAGTTTCCTCGGCTTCCGAGCTCCTTTTCAGCAGAGTTTATGCAGCCTTTGTACCATTCTCTGATTCTCTCCACGCGCTGAGGAAATGGCTCACTCATGATGGCTTGATAGTGAGCAAGTTCATCCTCAGTGTGAGCGACTAGCTCTTCTTGTCGATGAAAGTTGAGAGTCACCGGATTTTCAAGTTCATCAATGTCGTCGAGATCAATGAAAATTTCAACAGGGACATTTAGCCAGTCGCTCAGAGCCGCCACGTGATCTCATGTAACCAGTCCTCTGTGCAGAATTGCGTCGTCTATCGGCCCGTATGGAGGCTGGATCGCCAAGCGAAGCTGTCACCCAGATTCATGTCACCTTCCATATGCACCCGTAAGCCTGGAATGAAAAGAATACTCACGGTTGCTTTGTCACCCACAGTCAATCCATCTATCCCTTCTACATCTCATTCACTCAGAAGGCCGCCTAAAAGCACCTTGAAAGGCTTTCCGCGGGATGAAAACCGTTTTCCGATGAGTTCTAGGCACCGGCGCTGCTGCTCTGATGACATGTCTAGCCCAAAAGACACCTGGCGAGGCTCAAAGATCCAGATAAGCCGCGTGTTAGAGCTAATCAGATGATCATGGCACAACTCATTCTAGATCTCCAATACAATGGCTCTGTCCCTAGCCTTGCCGGTATTGCCGTGCACCTGTGCGGCATTGGCCATCATGCTGCCCCGATGTCTATAAGCACCGGTCCATAGCCACGACAATAAAACGCCGCAGATGCCGCAGTAAATGATAATGAGGACATTAAGCCATTTCTGGCTCGGGATGAAGTCCCGAATCAGTCCGCAACGAGAACCGGAGAGCAAGCGCTCATATGTCTCCTGAAACTCGTCAAAAAAGACAGGTTCGGTACCGTGACACCAGTGCGCATGACCAAAAATATGAAGCAAGGGCTTGACACGCCAGACCTCACGCAGGAGGTGCGGGCATCCTTGATAGAGATCACGGTGGTGTTGCTGGGCGTGGATCAGCAGGAGACAGAGTCAAAGGAGAAGAGCTCAGGAACCTCACCGGAGGACAGTGAGTGACGAGAATATCTATCTCAATTGGGACTTTGCTTAACCAAGGTTGGGTGGCTTCAGTATACTCGAACCTAGAGAGACAACCTCGAATTACCGGTCTTGTTGAAAACAATATTATGTCAATTGACATACGCAAATTTGTAGCCGCCAACCTTTGGCATGTACGGCGCACCATAAATGTGTATCTTGCGACCCTTGAGTTCCTGGACAGTCGAGCTATTCTCGAGGTAGATCAGACCTGTTAAGTCCGGCACTTGGCCGGAGCGAACATCTTCGGCGGGGCGGTTGACCGGATCGAACTAGTAATCATGATTCCCAGCAACGACGATCTTGACGGGATGTGATTGGGAACGGAGCCAGTCGAATTGAATGTTGAGCTCAGCAACGGTTCCGCCATCGGTGAGATCACCTGCGTGGATCAGGATATCGCCATCGGGGATTGTCACGGTCTGATTGTGGGTATCAGCGATGCATACGATACGGAGAGCGGGCTTATCCTTGGGAGGATAGACTGGGCATGCTCGAAGGAACAGAATGAAGTAGTAGAACTTTATGCTGAAATAGACAAGCGGCGATGATAATAGGTAGTCCAGAATAGTGTATGGCTCCCAGATGCTGCTGCGCCGAAGGCCGAGTCGAGTAAGGATCCCCATGGCTCAGGCTTAGACGGAGAGGTTGACGAGTGAGAACGTCAGATGTATGAATGAATGAAATTTATTCCGCCCCGAGGACAAACCTCAGATGATGATGACCACCGGATCACGCTTGATTGGTGATAGGATGTAACATCGGCTTACCTCAGCGAGCTGAGGCCATTATCCATTTTACGCTTAGCTTATTAACTTAACGATTTTTTTTTTAAAAATCGCGATTACCTTTAATCGCGGACGCGCTGTTTTGATCAGAACCCCACACTGGCCCTATGTATGAGGTTAATTCTGCCGGGCGGAATAAATTTTCATTAAAACCCCACTTGTCCATTTCGGCAGTCCGGCCTCTCGATGATGCACGTCTTGAACAACACAGAGCACCGCTCGGGCCTCCTCAAAGGTAGCACGGCCGATCAGGCGCCCCCCAGTAAGCCACCTCAGCTCGACCAGGCAACGTGCATTTCGGACGGCAAAGTGCATGACTGTTTTGCTGTTGCTACAGGTTTGAGCACCAGGCAGCAATGGGTCAATGCATTTCCGGCAACGTTGGCTGAGAAAAACACCGCATCCCGCCGCCTTGGCTGCTGCCAGTAGACAAGCAACTCATGGGTCTTCGTACCGGTGAGGTAAGACGGGAAGCTCGGTTACAACCAACACCTACAATGCAGCAGCAAGTTTTTCCCTCTAAGGGCAAATAGACAACGCAGATCTAAGCGATCTGCGCGGAGTGGACCCGTCCTATTGATGCTGGCAGCAACCGACACACTTTCAGCTACTCACTGCTGCAACCTTCTGTGTCACCTTAAAGCTGAGGCAAGATACCACGGCCAATGATTCCCAATCCGGTCGCACTTGTTGTTGAGTCGACGGTTCTCCCCTCACTGCCCCACCACGATTTCTTTGTGCACCTTCCTTCAAGACAATTACATCTTGCCCCCTCTCACCACGGTATGTGATCGGCCAGGCTCAATAAACGCTTTCTTGGCTTTAGGGTTGCTCACCTCTCCATTTGTCTGTTGATCAAGCGCCACCGAAGGTCTGATACCCATGTGTCCCCGCCACGACTTGATCAGCTGCCTGCAATTAGGCACCTATCTGGCGTGTGCTCATATCCGCCCTGCTTGTAAGACCCCTCCGACGGGGCTGCTGTGGCTGCGGCCGGTCAAACAAGCCGTCAATGGGGTCTTCGACAAGGGTTTCCATCAAGACCAAAAACGGCAATGGATCAACCCAGTTTTCTCTTTCCCCGGAGAGGAGATAACGTAGATCATCCCATCAGGGTCCCTGGTTCTCCCGCTCCGCGTCGAAGCCAAGGCCTGAGAGCTTTGGAAGCTGGCTACAGGGCACTCGAGTGATGCTACGAATGTGAGAGCAATACCGTACCATTGATACGTATGGCGGTCTGCATGCCCTTCGTGTCATGATGCTGATCGATCACCTCGTCGTTGCTTCCTGGTTCAGACTGTGCAAGATAGTCTTGCCCGGGATTGAAGTGTCGGCGGATGGCCAGTGTTAAGATGTCATTGGTGTGGACGTGGGTACTATGTGTATCTTGGAACGAGAGGGGGTTATGGTCATGCAATGGGTGGTCTCGCTCACCAGCCACTAATCAGATAACGTTCATGACAGGGTCCCTGTAGCAAGGACCGACTCATTCCCTTCCCCTGTGAAGTGATGTGGCACTAACTGGTCTGCCCCACCAGCTAGGTGATTGGAGTCACCGCGCCATGGGGTTCACCCAGGTCCCCGGAAATCGCCGGCAGGTAATTAATTACTTGATTCATTCTGTCTTTTTCCCATCTCTTGACTTCAATCCACGTCAACGTCAATCCACGAGGCATCTTGTTATGTAATCAATCCATCCACGGTTGGGGCCTCGCACCGAATTTTCACTTCTCTCACGCGCAACATCTGCAGCTGTCACCTGCACCGGCAACGGAAAACTTTCATTCTGTCGTGCTCCATTAGTTACAGCCTTACCATGTCTCATGACTGTTTGGGGCTCTTCCTTTTCTTTTCCATTTTTATCTTTCTTTTTTTTTTGTTTGGCTATACTGGTTTGATTGAAGATATTGACTTTATGTGATTCCTTATTCAGGGGCAACTGACCTTTTTTTTTTTTCATCTCGCCAAAGCCTCGCATTATCCCTTGAATTGTCCCGCCAGGTCACGGCAGGGGGAGCAGCCAATTACAATGGGATCAAAGGTACCTAATCCCCCACCTATTTTAGCCTATGATAGAAGTACCAGCAATCTCTCGAGTTACAAATTGCTACATTGCACTGCTCACATCCCCAAATTGATTGACGTCTCCTTCTATTACGACTGACCAGCGCCAACGGCTTCCTTGAGCTTCTCGACCTTGGCTGCCCTACTCTATAGGTAGTGATAAAGGTATCGATTGAGAAGTCATCATCTAATTAAAAATGGTTTATATGAGGATTTAGGTGGTGATGATTAATGGCGCATCGTGTGGTTCCCCTCATGTACCTTCTTGATGATAGGGGTGGTGTGGGGCACGGTACGGCCGGGAGGTCCTCGACAATTCAAGGGATAGTGTCCGAAAATAACATCCGAATGTTTTGTGTTGCTTCTGTGGGTGGTTTAACAGGCCGATTCCCGATACAGATCACGGCTTAGTGTGCGCAGGTGCACAAGCCAATGCACCGGGACGGACCTTCCTTGCTTAAAGCTTACCACAGCTAAGGCACCAAAGTTGCAAGGCAGGCGCACAGCACCTGCGAGCGCTGATTCAACGACATGGACAGTTATCAATGCAGGTCCTCTTTTTCTATTGCAACTTATCCTCAACAACAATTCATCTTCTTCGCGATCTCACATCCAAGTCGAGAAGCCCCGACGATTTATGGCAGATTACGACGTTGAGACGCCCAAGACCTTTGCATCTCACAGACACTGAGCGAGACATCCACCCACACACAAGCGTGTTTCTCTCAACTCGGCTAAAGCCAAAACGCAAACTCACCGATTTCCTCCCAAGTTTTCAAGCCCCGACATCATTCGGGAGGAAAAAGGAAGTCTACATCGCATCTCCCTCACCATTTCGAGCGCCGGCTACGTCACTGTCTTAAACCAAGCATCGTGACTGGGCCCGATGTGGTCTTCCATGTCTCACATCGTGAACCGATCAATTGCGCACTCCTCACCCTTTCCGCCTCTTGCGCCAGGCGAGGTGGAGATCGGGTAGTGCTGACTGTGACCTCGAGCTTCCTATACCCTCAGTTTCCCAACGCACAGTCTCTCGACTCTTCCGTGTGCTCGGACTCATCGCCGAGCCTCCTCGTCACGCATCCCCCCACACACTTGTCTTCCACAACTGCTCCGCAGCCCCGACTGTCCGCCTGGACACTTCGAGCAGGCGAGATGAAAGGGTGTCACAGATCTTGATTCGCAATAAGATCCCGGCCAGCATGTCTGACGCCCACCGATGGATATCGCAATGCTCCACGGCCCCGATCGTCAAACTACTCAACCAGCATGATTACTCGCCCCGTCTGAAATGGCGGCGTCGTCTGCGTTCCCGTGAGATCTTGCAGCTGCTCCACGGTTCCCGACAGTTGACACTCAGTGTATCCCACCCTGGTTCCGTCAACTTGGATGCCGGCACCCCTACGTCTACGGTGGTCACGATCTGGTACCCGCGGCTGGCGACTGATAGTCCCTAGTCCCTGGGCCCTCTTTCTGATTGGTCCTGTCCTTGTCCCTGCTTTTGGCTTGTCTTAAGTCGTCTGGCCTTGCATTTGCTTTGCCTTGCCATGTCTGGCTTTGCGCTGTGCACTTTGTTGCTTGTACCGAGTTGTATGTACAGAGTATGTCTTTGTTAGGCTCTGTCGTCAAGCGACGGGACTCAGCACCTACGTCTTCCCGTAACCGTAAAAGCCATGCTGGTTTCTTTCTCCTCTCTCCGTTCTTTGGCCTGCAGACTCGCCTCTGGCCGAGCCTGTCCTAAACAAGTGGTTCAGAACTTGGACATGTTGGGTCGCACAGCCCATCCCTCCCCTCTCTCTTGTGCCGGAGCAGCCAGCTAACCAGACTGAGACATTGAATTTGTCTGGTGACAGACTCCTCCACCGTGTTGCTTTTTCAGCCTCACTGCCCAATTTGCATATAAGGGCCTCGCCACCCTTCAGCATGAATCAATGCACCGCTCTTCCGTCCTCACTCAAAATAACTGTTGCTCACTCTCAGCTTCTCTTTCTTGGCCGGCGAAGCTGCTTTGAAACCTCTCTATATAGCCTCACTTCATCATTCATCATTGACCACGAAGCATCTAACTACGATTTTGTTACTCGTAACGACGTCACTTCCATCCCAGCTTTGTTGATCATTGCCCTCTCTATGGCTCCGCCCAGATCTAGCCGGGTACGGCCTTCCGAAGTCGCAGCCGATACCAAAAGGAATTTCATCCCACTTGTCAAGAAGAACTACGGCGACATCTTTCCACCTTACTCCTACCTTTATCGGCAGCCTATCGCACAGCTCACCATTCGGCGTTCAAAACCTAGTACCCGGCCGCCCTCCTTCAGAATCGAGGTTGGCGATCCGGTCATGAAGGCCCTTGCCTACGCTGCAATGGATACGCAAGCGAGCGAGGCAGTCGGTGGCCCCCGTGTGCGAATTCCTTTCATCTGCGCCGCCAATGAACGAAGACCCGGGGGAGATTGGGAGACTGGTCGTGTCGGATATGAAGAGAAGCTCTGCCGACGAAGTAACCTCTCAGCCACTCTCAACACACCTTGGCCCAATTCGCCGGAACGAAACAACTACCCCATCCCATCGCAGGGCGGCATCCTGTCCGATGTTGTCGTAGTTTGTCGCGGGCCTCATGACCGCTACGATAGGTTGGACAGCTGGTTTGACCTACCTGTTGTGTCGGTTCCACCAACCCGGTGGCCGAAACTCAAGGACAACGGCCATAAGTATTCCTTTGCGGAGGAGCGCGAGATGACTCGCGACAAGCTCCGTGGCGCACTCCGTATCTGCCTCTACAATGGATATGATCGTGTGGTCATTGGCGACTTTGGCTTGGGCAGCGGTTATCGCAACCCACCTCAAGAGTTGGCGGAGCTTTGGCGGGATGTCTTTCTATTTGACCCGGATCTTCGCGGTCAATTTGCCTATGTGGTTTTCGTATTCGAGAACCCCCTTCAAAGCACGACGCGCTATATTCTCGATGGGATCACCAAGAACGAGAGTGGCTCCAAAGCCAAGCCTCGGGCTGGATCCTCGAGTTCATCGAGTTCAAGCAAGGACCATGGCAGCGCTCCCACCGATCGACACATCTTCGAGCACGTCTTCAGCCCCGCTGAGGTTGACCGAGTACTTCGGCAACCCGATCCCCGGTATGGACTCGGCATGATCACGGCGTGATCTGGCTGTCAGCAGCTCCCAACGGGTTTCCAAGGCAAGACCTACAAACTCGGCCACCAGCACTCGAGAGGATTCCGACTCGGAAGGTGGCCAGGAAAGCCCGGCCTCAAGAGCGCCGTCTGGGTTAGTCGATAGTTCAAGAGCCTAGTAGGGGCCCAAACTTGCCTCGCAGACTCTCTACAAGCTCGCTTTGTCGCGCCGGTTGTGATGCTAATGTCAGGGCTCTCTGAAAATGATCCCGCTTCAAAGGTGTCATTAAGAAGAAGGGGTCTCCAGAACAAATCAAACTGGCAACTCGGCAATGGCGCAGCATCCTCAGGCGGCCTATACGGTGACTATAACTCAAACTATTGTCACGTCGTCCGCGAATAATTTTTCCATAAATTGGTATTTGTGTACCTAGTGGTACCTCTGGTTCTGCTAGTAGGGAACATAGTCATAAGCATAGTTCTCGTCCACCAGGGGCTGGGCCTGCACTCCGGTGCGTTATCGCTAAGGAACTCCAGACGTTGAACAAGGTCACACTCTTCGTCACTCCATGAAGCAATCTACAAACCTACAGAACATCGTTAGTGCCGAGATTCTCTACGTCACAGCTGTGAACATGTATAAGCAGTCGCTCTTATTTCTCTACTTCCGTATCTTTCCTCTTCGCCAGTTAGCGGCATGTCGACGGCATGGAACCTCGCGTGCAACTTCGCGGCAGCGTTCCAATATACGCCACAAGAAAAGCTCTGGGAACCGAGATCAACTTGCTCCTCACAGTTATATGTCGCCTTTCCAAGCATTCTCTGCTATATTGCCATTCTCTATATACCAATACCCCAACTCATCCAGCTGAAGACGAATCTGACCCAAAGGATCCTACTAATCCTGATATTTCTTCTCGGAACCTACGTCGTATTTACTAGCATTTACCGCCTTCGGGTATTTTTTCTCTATACGACAGACGATATTCCCTACACACTTGCAGATGGGTGTGCGTAGAATGTCATCGAGATCAGTTGCGGCATCATCTGGGCCTGTCTACACACATTAGTGAGCAACCCCCAAAGCGGCATCCTTGGGAATTGATGCCCTGGACCACCGTAGTCCAGTCCCGGTTTCCAGGCTGAACCAATTTCCCGTTAGAACGACTTTCCACGCTTGTGACGACCATGCCTGTTGAGATAATTCCTATCATAAAGCCTATCTCGTCAAAGTTGTAGATATCCGACTCCACGATGCCAATTTGGTGATTATGCTCTGCACAAGCGTAAACTAGCCACGAATGATATCTGGATCTTCGCATTTGGCTCTTTTGTAGTCATATTTCCGAAAATAACGCATCTTCCGCTCTGGTTGTCGCTTGACGAAGTTGGAAGCCCAGCACTTGCCGGCGGGAGGTGCGTCGCGCTCGGTAAGCAGTTTATTGGCCATATATTCCACGTCGCGAAGGCGGGGAGGAAATGATCGCGAATCCAGATCGAGAACGTATTCAACAACTGTCCTTTCCTCCAAATCGGTTAACTTGCGCGATTTGGGCGGCCTCTCGCGTCGTGGCATTCGGCCGTTGATCCGGTCACGGAGCGTTGATCGAGGGATGTTGTATATGGTAGCAAGACGCCCCACGTTGGATGATGGGTCATTTCTCAAACCTTCAAGGCCAACAGCAGTCGACATTCTTCACAAGTTGATTCCATTGTTGTTGGTGGAGGAAATCGGCGTTCCAGTGTTTGGGGTGGTATGGTCGCGGTTCAAGTGGCAACTCGCTTATCACGGACGTTATGCTTAGTACGTAGATACCCTTGGCAATCAGAGATGATCTACAGTTGCAGGCCCCAATACCAGTCACCCTTTGTCGTATTTGAGTAAAAAGGTGAATGGCTGTTCTTAAAATAACCTGTTGGAGCGATTGAACCCAGCTTAACTAACAAGAGTAGCGCACGGAGTTCAGAACGGACGATACGAATCCATCGCTCTGCGATCGTCACAAAAAACATGAGACCACCTTATCGATTTGCCAGAGAACGCATCTTTTATTCAATTTGCAAATAACGGCTATTTGGGTGCATTCACATTGGGCGTTGCCCAGGGTAAGACTAGAAAGTAACATTGACACGCCCATGTCGTCGTATGCTTATCCTAATGCAGGCGTTTCAGAAAATAAACTCAACAGAAGATTCTAATGATGGCAATTGGCCCAGAGGCCGGCCGCTATGTAGGTCGCAGTGTAGCCACGATGCCAGATTGAATACCCAGCCTCGAACAGCTGGTTATCATAGACCGAAATGTCGAAGATGGGACTAGACGCTTCAAGCATGCCGAACCGTGTTTAGGTGTGCCGACCAAGAGCTCTCCTGGCCGCACATCCGGTCCGAGCTTTCCGGGAGGTGCCCTCGGGTAACGTACTTGATAAGCATGCGGATCAAACAAGCATGCGGATCAGTTATACTGTGCTGCTAAAAGAAGAAATATTAGATTTCCCAAAACTAGCTATATAATTATTTAACGTATGTGATAAGCGAGTGGATCAAACAAGCGAGTGGATCACTTTTACCCTATAGTGTAAATCTCACCTAAATCTAAGACAGGTTAAAAAATTTCTAAATAATCTAATTAAAATCTATATATGCTAAGAATATAAAATCAGGTTTATTAAAAAATCTAAATTATCTTAGTAATTTTTTTAGACTTTTAAAATAACTTATTAATAAGTTATTTAAGAATTTCTTATTCGCACTGTTTTTTTATAGTTTTTTATTTTTGAAAAATTAAAGAGATTTTTTAAAAATCTAAGAAAATTATAAGCTTATAGCTATTTTAGTTAGATTTATAGAATTACTCTTTTTAGATTTATAGATATTTTATAGAAGTTTTTAGAAATTTAAGGTTTATGATTTTTAAGTGCACAGTATGGCTGATCCACTCGCTTGTTTGATCCACTCGCTTATCACATACGTTAAGGTCTAAAAAAACAATTTTTAAATAAACCAAGCAAGAAGTCATAAGATAGTATTTTTTCTAGATATCTAAGAAAATTATTAAGCGAGTTAATTTTAAAAGTATAAGAAAAAACAGTGCGAATAAGCTTTTTCTTAATAATGATATAAAAAAATATATTTAAAATTTAGGAAAAATCTCTTCTATAGAAATCTCCCTAATTAACCTACTATAAGACCTATAGCTATTTTGGGCTTAGTTTGAATTTTTAAGAATTATTTAAAAATCGCGATTTAAGGTGAAAATCTAACTTATCCGCATGCTTGTTTGATCCGCATGCTTATCAAGTACGTTAGGCCAGTAGTACGAGGGGACGGTTTCGGTGGTTGACTGCGGAGGATTGGTGTCACTAGCAGAGTTGACTGGCCCAATGGTGATGTGGGAATGGTGGTGTCCTCGGCGCCTCTAGTTGCGATCGTCGTGCTAGCAGTGGTTGGAGCATTGCGGAACGTCAGAAAAGTCGACTCGGACTTGGCTGGGTATCTTTTGTAGCCGTCCCGAAACCAGTTGTAGAAATGTCCGCAGAGGTACGGGCTGATGGATTCGCTGCCCGCAAGTCGGACTCGTCCGAACGGTGGAGTAAAGATCCCCAGCCCGGTCCATCATAATGGCCAGAGCCTTCGCCCCATGATCCAGCTCCACCTTCAAACCCACCGAAGAAATTCAAAGTATTGTTCAGGTAAGCAGTTGTCCATGGGGCATCAAGGCCTTTGATTTGGACGTAATGGGCGTAAAGCAGTTCCCATGCAGGTCGGGTGGCGCCTCGAGATTGTGGGCTGATGACATCGAAAGAGACGATACCATTGGTGTATGGCTCAAAAGGAACATCGTGGCCGAGGTTATATCGAGCGAAGTATTCCGGCCTTGGTAATACTGTTAGCTGGCATTCTGTGTACATGTCTTTTTATCTGATTATGACAATCTGCGAAAGAGACAGAGTGCGTAATCAACCAGTTCAACTCAGCTGGTACCTCCTCGCAGTTGGATTGACAACCGGGCAAGTATATTTCAGTTGGATCGCAGTTGGTTGTTTCGGACCAACGGATATCACCGATCTGCACGTCCTAACGCCGATCTCACTCAAAAACTACCACGAGGGTAGGACAATACCCTCCCTACTCCATGATCGCATACTCTGCGCCATCCCAATAGTGTGTCGATCAAGACGAGTTCGTAAAGGTGAAACCATCTTTCCCGCGCTACTGAACGACCTTTCAGTTTCTGCTGACATTGTAGGGATAGACAGCAAGTCAGAGGCCATTCGAGAGAGGTTCGGATACTCCATTTCGTGCTCCTGCCACCAAGAAAGAGGGCTGAATTGGTATTTGTCGTCGGCGGGGGTAAAAGTGTGGATATAACGTTCGTACTCATCAAGCGCTGGGCGCCGTTGCGAAGGATATTTCGCTCTGCCATCTGGATGCGCCCTTTTGCGTTTGCCGAGCGACTGTGCCAGGAACGCGTCATATCCAGAGAGCGCCCTTCGCCTGCTCGCTGCCGACAGCATCGCTAAACCAGGGACCACGCGACTAGCATACTCCTCCTTCCACATCTTCTTGAGTCTCGTCGAGTAATCTTCTTCCCACTGCGTCGCATCCGCATGTCCTTCCTAGTGGTATTGAAGCGCCGGCCACCCAAAGTAAGGGTGAAGGACTACAGCACGGATATACGCAACAGGCCAGAGCTTATCGTAATACTCGTTAAGCTTCATCCACGCAAGGTTGATGTGGGTAGCAACCATATCAGCGCTGTCCTCTCCCAAGCCATCAAGGAGGTCATGATTCTGCTTGAGCTCCTCTAAATGCGTCAAGAGATACTCAAAGGGAAAATATTCCCAAAAGGAGCCGGTATTAACATGATCATCCTCGCTAGTCTTCGGGTTGCCTTGTAGACGAACGGAGATCTCATCAAACGGCCGCAAGACCTGAATAAAAACCTCAACCACGTCCCAGTCCTCTTCTGACAGCTTGTCGTCAATTATAGAAGGCTTCATTGATTTTCTCTTGCTCCTTTCCCACGTCCTTTCCGCCTTTTCGACAATCCGATTGAAGTATGCACGGAGAAGCAGCGCGCGGACCATCATACGATGGCGAGAGTTCCAGCGGGTCTCGTTGTCAGCGATAGGTCTGAGCGGCACTCGCTTCTTCCTAGTCTCAGGATCGACGGGTTCAAGGACACCGCTTTTGAGGTCTTCTTCTTGCCACTTCAAGAGGCACTCTAAGTGTTGTGGCGAGTTCAAGACAGCGGCGTTGAGATTGTGAAGTCGACCAACTGGGCCCCTCCTCCGCCATTGCTTAAGCTTATCTGCCAGTAGAGAGTTGAAATCGTATTCGGAGTCCGGTGCGCTGCTGCCTGTATGCTCCATTGCGTCCGCCGCCTTGCCGAATATCAGCTGCTTGACAGCGAGGTTAATGACGTGGCCCAGACAGCGGAGACGGCGTTCGTCCGGATCAAACTCGAATTCGTCGCCAAGAGCCACCATTGCCGTGTCGTTATTGCTGGCATTATCAAGGACCATATACCCAAGCCGGTCGCTTCCAAGATCCCACTCTGCCAAGACGTCAGCCACTTCGTTGGCTAAGTTATCGCCAGTATGGCGTCCGGATACAGCTGGAAGGGCGAGAAGCAGTTTCCGGTGCCGCCATTGTTGGTCAACAAAGAAGCAGTCGACGAGTAGCTCTTCAAATGCGCCGAGTTTGAGTCTCCCAAGAATGGTAGAAAAGATACGCTGGTCGGCTGGGGCCGCAGTCACTCCAAAGTGTTCTGTCAGAGTCTTAGCGCGGCTGGGCGGCGTCACGTCTTTTCTTGCTGGGTCCTGCAAAATTAAGTCGGAGTAAAATAATGAGGAGCGGCTTATTGCTTACCTTGACCCCATGGATATCTCGCAGGTGCTTGATAATATTGGCACTGCCGTTAGATTCGTACGAGAAGTGCGAGACCGTCCGGCACTTCTTCCTCACGCACAGGCGGCATACCCACCGAAGCTTCTTGCTGTTACTCTTGAGCCTCATACGGAACCCTTTCACCCACCACCAGGCAACTTTTGCGCCATTGGTCCTCGGAGGCGTGCCTGCCCGAAGCTCGTCGTTGAAGAGCTCGAACGGGAACGTGGCTATCTCGCCAGGCGTAGGATTCTCATCCAGGTTAAGTATCTTCCTCGGCGGGGTCTGCGGCGTTGAGACTGACAAGAATGAGGACTGAGTAGAGAGCCTCGACGGGCAGGGAGACGAATGTAGGGTCAACGACGTTTCAGAGCCTACTTGGCCCAAGAAAATGTCCTGGGAACCGACATCCATGGTGTTGGCGGCTGGGAAGCTAGACTGCTGGAGTCTTTCAGCGAAGGAGTACTATGGATCCCTTCAGCGGCGACGTACTGCAACATTTGACGCCCAAAGGCTAACGTCCTTCGCCTCCATTTTATCGGACACAACAGCGCAGCCTTTCCAGGCCGTCTGCAGGGACAATTGACGCGCTGAGAAACCGCCACGCGATCCGACGCGTCGTGTGCAAATCGCGAAGCTCTGATATGGTCAAAAGCGTGTTGGCAGGTACAGCCACGGCACTGTATAATCTACGGTACCGGATGTATCTTGCAACCGAAACCATCATCCTCACGTGGAGAAAAGGTTTGTCGGGTTCGGCTTGGGATGATGGCCCTCAGCGGCCGATCATTGGCCAGCGGGCCAAACTGGGAAGGTGAATGTGGGGTCAAAGTTACGGCACCGGGGTCTCACACCGAATGGAACGAGTTGGATCCGGTTGGACCCAAACCCAATCAACTGGACCTCTGAATTGGCTGGTTGCCAAGCACGGGGAGCGAGATCTCAGTTGAGTTGGACCCACAGTTGGAGGATCCAACGGATCCAACGATTGGAAGTAGTTGGTTGATTACGCACTCTGGATTGCGACCGAGCGTCTGGAAGGTCGACCTCAAGAAGGCAAATTTGGCGCGATTTGGGAAGTTCTGCTAACGATGGAGTGGCTTTTGAAGCATCTGGAAGAGGCAAAGGTACGACATGAACGAGATGAGGAACCGTACCTACGGATTGGTTGCAACCTCGGCTGGATGAAGCTAGACCAATACTACACCCTTACCGAGGATAGCCCTGCGTACCTCGCGGCGCTTGTCCTCCATCCTGCATTTCGCTGGTCGACCGTCGAGTCGCAATGGGCTGACCATCCGGATTGGTTAGTCAGAGGAAAGGCGGCTGTGCAAGAGCTGTGGGAGGAGTATCGAAACCTCCCGTCGAGCAGGATACGATACCGGAGCAACCGACTGTTGCAAGGAAGGCAACGGACCTGGATGACTTTATGGCCTCAATCAGGAAGCTCAGTACTCAACCTGCACCTTCGACGTCCGCCATGCGCGATGAGTATGCAGAGTGGGTGGCCACAACCGATCCAGGTGATTGTTTAGTGGATGACCCGATTCAATATTGGCTTCTCCGAAGACGCCAGTATCCACGTCTGTCGCGGATGGCAATTGATCTCTTTTCAGTTCCGGCCATGTCTTCCGAGCCAGAGCGAATATTTAGCCTCGCCGGACAGATGGTCACGGCTCAGAGAGGCCGCCTCAAAGCAGATCTCATAGGAGCCGCTCAATGTATATCATCTTGGGAGAAAAGCGGGGTTATCCAGATATCCAAATAAGATCCAAATCGATCTAAATTAAATCAAATCAAATCAAATCAAATTGGACCCTCGATTTGATTTGATTTATTTGTTTGCAAGCCTGTTTCATTCTGCTCGGTGACCTCGGCATTGTTAGGTGAAATATTCCCGAACACCATTTTCACAGTGTTTGATCGTTTTATTAAGAGTGGCGGCTTGCGATGTTGCACAACTAAAGATGATGGAATCCATAAAGACAAGGAAGCCACGTACGGTCGCAATGTTCACAGACACGAAGAAGACGCGTTCTTCGCGCGTCAACTTTGGTCTTGGAAGCTAAAGCTGAAATTGATGTCACAATGGCGTTCAGCTGCTATCCCAAAGTTGTGAAAACTTGCGCAGGGTAAATGCAAGGGTAAAAGGGTAGCAGCCAACCAGGGGCTAAATGCCCACTTTGTCATGAAAAAAGGGCCAGGGCTGCCTTATGAACGTCCTCTTTCAGGTGAAAGGGCACTACAGGGGTGCTAGACCAATCAAGACGCGTAAAAGTCCACTTTCACTGAAAGTGGGAGGAACCATAAGGATGTATAGAGCTTGTCGACTTACCGGCTCCGCTTCGTGAACTCTTCGTCTCTAGCCGCACCGACGCAAAATTACCAACCGGTCCTGAGGATGGGCAGATGCTTTATGCCGTACACCCTCTCTGTTGCGCCCCCCCCCGCTTTTGGTGTCTACACTCAAGTTGCGAGGAGTGCTAGGCTAACTTAAGCACCCGCAGAGATAACGTTTTGCACTCCCTCAGGCCGACGTTGATCTTTGTTATATTTAGTCTGTAAACCAGCCATTCCAAGTCTGGTCGTCTTCTCTTTCATCCACTACTCAATACCTGCCCACTCAGCATCAATACAGGCAGTCAGTCAATTCGTCCCCTACACGTAAATCAGTCGCAATATGACCACCGGGGAGCTACTCCTTATAATCCTGAATCATACCAATGAGACGCTCAGCCTCGAGCCCGAATCCCCGAGTCTCAACCATGGCGAATGGATGGATACCCCCGACTCAAGGCCACCACAAGAGATCTTAGCGGGGGAGAGCGGTATGCTACGCTGCAAATCTAGCCATATGGGGAGGGGTATTGAGGGATCTATTACATACCGCATTATTGGCTACGAAGCGGATAACAGGGTGACATTCGTATGGAACGTTCACTATATCGGGGCAAATCACTTTGGCTGCTCTTGCGTGGGAGACGGTTTCATGGTTAGGATCTTAGGTGGCCAGGGAAGTCGGGCTGCTGTCGTCTTCGTATTAGGTAAGTTGGCCAGCTTGTCATGGATCGCCTGATATCTAAATGTATCACAGCGCCAATAACTGCTAGCGAGATTAGACGATGCCGTAGCAGCAGCCATTGTAGCTTACCTCACCATTAAGACTAAGATTAGAATAATTTATATATGCCGCAGCTACAGCCCTTATATATTATAATCTAATACTTAATAATCTTGCTCCTGATCTTCTCACACTTAAGGTGATAGTGGACGGCACCCTAGATCCACTGGCTATTGACGGTGCTGCCTCTGCCGAAGCCAAGAAGCTACGCGCTCGAAGGGTATTGAGTGTAACCAAGTTGTATTGATAGCTGAGGTAGCTGTTACATAGGAAAGTGCAAATGAACGTGTGCTATATACTTGTGGTGTTCCCTAGGAGCGCTGGGTGTTGGAGAAGTGGCTTGCACGATGGTGTTACACAGGCATGCCACAAGGAAGATGACATCACGATGATACCAGAATTGTCAGAACAGCAGGTCTAGTATCTTGGCCTGGTCTCTTCAGATAAAAAAGAGGAAGAAGGAGAGAGATCAGGATCATCAATCAATCATCCTTGGGTCTCCATCTTCTGATCACTTACTCCATCATTATACGAGCACGCGTGTCTAACAGATAGGTCCAAATTCACACTGGCTCCAGTACTTGAGGGGGCCTATAGTCCGGCCTATTCCCGTGGCTTGGTCTTCCGCAACTCCGTTGTGCTCGGAAGACCAAGCACGGGGGTACGTTGACTAAGGAAATGGCCGGTTGATTAGGGAAATTAAGGAAGATACTTCTATTTCTATAGAGATTCTTAATAAAAATAAGTACCTAGGTTAGTTAAGAAAACTTAAAAAGTCTAAAATTATCTAAGTAACTTAAGATAAAAAAGATATAATTACTTATTAAGAAATATTAGATAATAAAGTCTTAAGTTATTTAAGAAGATATTTTTTATATAGTAAAAAGTGACTTCTTATCTCATAGAGATTAGGCGTATAAGGAGGTATCTTTTTCCCTAATCAAGAGCCCCTTTCCTTATTCAAGCGCCCCCCCGTGCTTGGTCTTCCGAGCACAACGGAGTTGCGGAAGACCGAGTCACGGGAATAGGCCGGACTATAGGCCCCCTCAAGTACACTAACTGGCCTAAATAGCCTATCAACAGGTTGGGACTGGGAACCCGCAACCTCAGAGTCACGCCTCTCGTTAACTTCAGCCCGCTGAACTCCCGGACTCCGTTCCGGCCGTGCCACATATACCGACTTACACAATGGACAATTGAAATGCTGCCGTTGAAACCAAGGGTCAATGCACTGTCTGCGATAGACATGTTCGCATTTCAATCGTCGAACGGTATCCAAATCCCCAAACACTTCGAGACATATCGCACTAAAAAATAATTAAAAATAGTTAGTAGTTAAAAGAAGAAAAAAATCAAGAACGTACCAGAGTTCTAACGAGTTGGATGTGTGCGAAGCCAAGGATGATCGCGATTTGGACGCCTGGGGAAATTTGTAGTTTTGGGCTGGGCTTGTGGAGTTGAGAGTTTGGAGACCAATTGTACCGTTCAGGGCGTCTACCCGACTCTCAATATCCACCTGTGCTCCTGGGTGTTGTCTTCTCCGATTTAATATGCATCTTGATCGTCAGTGTAGAGGCACAGGCAGCTAGGAACGAAAAACACTGACGGGCCAAGGGCCATTAGGGCCACCACGGCCACTACGACCGCAGCAATCACGCCCAGCGTGGACGAAATTGATGAGCCGGAATCGGACCCGGTTGCCGTCGTTGAAGTTGAGT
The DNA here is from genome assembly GCA_020883615.1 of Fusarium virguliforme. Lineage (NCBI taxonomy): Eukaryota > Fungi > Ascomycota > Sordariomycetes > Hypocreales > Nectriaceae > Fusarium > Fusarium virguliforme. Next base: position 47,418 of record JAJHJD010000021.1, read on the forward strand.
CGCTGGTTCCGTCCATGGCGTGCGCAAAGCCTCGGGTATGTGAATAATCCCAGCTAGCATTATGTCTTGGCCGTGCCCTCTCAATTTATGATCGGCAGGAACTAGATCAAAGCCTCTCCAATTTGCTCCTGGTCGACTTTGACTTTCAAAAAGGCTTATTTCTACTTCTTGGGGTACCTTAGACGACGGTTTCATTAGCTTAGAGAGGTCGCGTTCCGTTGCTTCCATTCAGGACTACTCACGGCTGGCATCATCCTTCTCTCACATGCGTTTCCTTTCGCTAAAATCATTAGTTCCATCTATTCCTCACATTTTTTTCATCCTCTACGACTAATTCTCACCCCCCTTCCCCCCGGACCAAATATCGAATCGTCAGCCCTCAGCTGGTCGCCATGGCTGAGACCGTCTGCATCCCTGAGCCCTCATCGGTAAACTGGGGCGAGTTCACCACCACCCCGCCCACAGACTTCAACCGGCTTGCCGTTACTTGCGATAACCTGCCCGTGTTCTTTGCCCCTCGCGAGAGCGAAAGCTAATGTCTACTGAAAAAAGGTCCCATCTTTCGGGCACCACGCACGATAGCTGGGGCAGTATACTAATCTTCATTTGGACCGGAACACCTTGTCACTGACCGTTCAATTGGGCTATCATCCCCTTTCGGGTTTTATTTGTCTTTCATGACGTGACTCTATCGGTCGAGACCATGTCTAGTTTCCACGGAGGCACTGATAGGCGGTCATCTTGCCCACCATCGCTTGACGTGTCAGCGGCGTGCGAATTGTGTTCACCCTTTTCACCCTTGGAAATGCCTAGTCCCGTAAGGGATAGGCCCGCTCATTTGACAAATAAATAAGTGCACGCCTAACGCCAGTATTAAAATATATAATCCCAGCGATTGAAGTGGAGAATGAAGGATCCGTAGCAAAGTTATAGTAGTCCTGACAGGTTTTTTTTTTGGTTTTTTTTTTCCTTTTTCGATGAATTACGATGTAAGTATGGGCTTTATAACGACAACTCCTCTCATCACAGTGTTTCACCGAATGCTGGGTTGATTGAGCACACCTTCTTTGGCGAGGATAATGAAGAAGGCGCGACGGATTTCATACTACAGAACCATAGGTTTCGACAGGCCGGGGAATGCGATTTTGAGTTGTTAATTTAAAAAAAAAACCGACATTTAAGCTTCGTCAGGTGCGGAGCCAGATAGCGGTCCGAAATTAGACTTTCTAAAGAAAGTCGGCAGCTGAGTCTGGAAAGTTATTTCGTACCTAGCGAGAGCGGACGGCACCACCGAAACCAAAGGGTCCAATCGTAACCCAGCCGCACCACCAAGTAGTGCGGGGCATGCAGCATTGAGGCTCACGCTAACGATGTTTCTTGTAGAGCTGCCGGCTATACGGACAATGCATCATCCTTACGATGTGGCTGCTGCACGCGTATCGACAAGGAAAGTTGCTTGGAAAAGAGGAGTTGATATGGAGGCCGTACACCGTGACGGGGTGTTCTCAGAGCGCTCACGTCTATAACCTGTAAATAACTTTTAATACCTGGCGACGTTGTCATATCAGCTTGCCGATTCGCATGTGCGTATCAGGCTGTCGAGCCAGTCTCGCCATGTAAATAATGGCGACACTGAGGGATGACAACAGATATGGCCGTATGCATTCTGATATTCGGAGTGACATTTCTTAGGATACCGGGATAAAACACGCGACTCGTTCTAAATGAGGCTACTTAGGGGACCAACGGGGATGGGGCTGGACACGTATCATGGTGAGGTGGCTGCGTAAAGCGGCTTCACTGAACCCCCCGGCTCTAGGGAGTCTAGACAGCGGAAATCCTCAGTCTGCATTGAATTGGATGTTACCTTCAATATTTTACGCACGTTCCATGGAGCCGTGTTTGGGCTGACCCGCGATGAGGGAACACATCATCATGAGTCACGGCCGTCAGGAATATACCAAGCCACGTTCTTACTAAAGCTTGTAAACAATAGTGTTACTTCCTGCATGTGGCCTGCTCGGGTTTATGATTGAGCGAAAGCTGCCTCTTGGACTGACAGCTCTCCATGTTCCTAGTGAAGGAAAAATGGCCTCCCTTTCGGGGTGGGGGGAGAGCTGGATTAAGATTGGATGGCGAGGTGTTTACCCGAAACCCCCAGTCTCGGGGTGTTGAAGATAATGTGTGCCTGGTTGGAGTACTGCCAAATACTTAAGACATTAAAGATATGGCATTCTCATTACTCGCAGTACATCCCCCAGTTCTTGACGCGCCAATGCTTCCAATTGATTCACCTCTTTTCCCTGAACCCAAAGACTACCGGAAACTCTGCACAGATATTGTTCAGGGTGCTCAAGCGCTTCCCACACACCTGCACTGACGATATTCACCCATTCATGGTAGTACAGTGAAAAAACTAAGCCAACATGGATCACTCTCAAAACCCTTCGACCTCTGCCGCAACACATTGCGAGGATGAGAACATTAGTGGGCCTGGCCAGGCGGGCGCCCATTGTACATCAATTTCCAGAGATCCTATACTTTTTCCTAGGGTTAGCGACACTGCTGATGCAATTTCTGACGCACAGCCAAAACAGGGCCCTGAGAGACCTCAGGACGCCATCTTGTCGAAACTGGGCATCTTCGACCAAACCGTGGATCCATCTAGTCCATCTTTCGATTTTGAGAGATGGTCTCACACCCTTGTCAACTTGAGGAACGAACTAGGTCTTCCAACGCCACCGCGTTCCGGTTTTGCCTTTAGGAGGTTGACCGTTCACGGTAGCGGCCCGGCCATCGAGCAGCAAGACACTGTCTGGACGCTGCTAACCTCGCCATTTAATTTCCGGGCTTGGTTTCGGCCGAAACATATCAAAACTATTCTACAGGGCCTTGACGGCGTCGTGCAAAAGGGAGAACTCCTTCTTGTGCTAGGGCGTCCCGGAAGTGGCTGCACGACTTTCCTGAAGACCATCACGGGTGAAATGCGTAGTTTAGAGCTTGACTCAGCATCGATTCTACATTACACAGGTACGGCAAAGGCTGACACTGGGGACACTGGAGCGCTAACAGGGGAAATCTAGGCATCCCTCACAACATCATGGCTAAACACTTCAAAGGCGAACTTATCTACAATCAGGAAGTGGATGAACACCTCCCGTACCTGACAGTTGGGCAGACGCTAGAGTTCGCCGCAGCCATGCGCACGCCACGGGCTCGTCTCCCAAATATAACCCGAAAAGACCGGATCAGGCATGTTGTAGAAGTCATGCTGACAGTATTTGGCTTGTCGCACACTCGCAACACAATTGTGGGAAATGATTATGTGCGAGGCGTCTCAGGCGGCGAAAGGAAGAGAGTCTCGATTGCCGAGACTGCTCTCTCTGAAGCTGCTATATCCGCATGGGATAATTCTACCCGCGGCCTTGATGCCGAATCCGCCCTCCATTTTGTTTGTCGGCTGCGCACCCTCTCTGACCGTGAGATATATTGTCCCTCCACCTAGCCAGAATGAAACTAGATACTAACTTCCACCTAGTAACCCAATCCGCCAACGCGGCGGCGATATACCAATCTTCCCAAGCCATCGTAGATCTGTTCGACAAGATCTTAGTGCTGTACGAAGGGCGGGGAATTTTCTTCGGCCGTGCTGCGTCGGCCTCAGGGTACTTTGAACGGATGGGCTGGCAACGTTATGCGAGGCAAACATCGGGAGACTTCCTGACTGCAATCACCAACCCAGCGCAAAGAATAGCGAAGGAAGGGCACGAAAATCTCGTGCCTAGAACGCCTGAAGAATTCGAAACGTATTGGCATGGATCGCCAGAGTATGCTTCAGTTCTGGAAGAGATTGAGCAGTACCAAAAGGATTTCTACTTAAAAAAGGAGGCGACCCAGAGAGAATTCGAGTCGATCCGCCATAAGCTCAAAGCGAAGGGGATGTTGGACAGAGCTGCACAGACAGTTTCGTTTCCAATGCAGACCGCGCTTTGCGCCAGAAGAGCCACCCAGCAGCTTTGGAACGATAGAGCCTCGACCTTCACGACGCTGATTGGAGAGATTATCATTGCGCTTGTGGTGGGATCAATCTTCTACGGCACTCCAGAAACTTCTGACGCCTTCTTTTCCTACGGATCCGTTCTCTTTTTCTCAGTACTCCTCAACGTCCTGATGTCCATCACAGACACCCATAACCTATACAAGGGTCGCTCAGTCGTCAGCAAGCAAGCGTCCTATGCCTTCTACCGGCCGTCAGCAGATGCACTTTCTAGCGTCCTCGTTGATATTCCAGTCAAATTTGTAGTTGCGACATTCTTCAACATTATCCTCTACTTCCTGTCCGAGCTTGCGTTGACGGCTTCTCAGTTCTTTATTTTCTTCCTCTTCGTCTTCGTGACGACTCTGGCGATGTCTATGGTATTCCGTACCATAGCCGCAGCAACTGTGACCCTGCCCCAGGCCATGGCAATTTCTGGCTTCCTCGTTCTTGCACTGGTCACCTACACCGGCTTTGTCCTCCCTGGCCCTTATATGCATCCCTGGTTCAAATGGATCTCATACATCAACCCACTCTCTTATGCCTTCGAGGCATTGCTTGTTAACCAAGCACATGGGACCGACTATCGTTGCTCCAATTTGGTGCCTCCTTACCCGAACCTAACAGGCGACACGTTCATTTGCCCTGTCCCTGGATCTGTGGCCGGGGAGACTTACGTGAACGGGGACGCCTGGTTCGAGACGAGCTACGACTATAGCTACTCCCACTTATGGCGCAACCTGGGCATCATTCTCGGGTTCTTGTTCTTCTTCCTGTTCACATATCTGCTGGCCTCGGAACTTAATGTGAATTCCTCCACTGGCCCGGATGTTCTTGTCTTCCTGCGTGACCACCTCCCCAGTACCATGGCACAAACCGACTTGAAGCTCAAGGGTAGAGTCGACACCGAGCGGCCGCTGGTGGTCAGCAGCGCACCGCTTGAGGTGGATGTGAACGAAGCGACATCAAGGCAAGTAGATAGGGAAACATTCTCATGGAGGAAGGTTAACCTCAGCGTCACGATTAAGGGTCATTCGAGGCGGCTGCTGGATAATGCGTGCGGCTGGGTGAAACCGGGCTCTCTAACCGCCTTGATGGGGGTGTCGGGGCAGGAAAAACGACGCTTTTGAACGCGCTAGCCCAGAGAACACCTTCTGGTGTCGTACAAGGCGAGTTTTACGTGGACGGGAAGCCCCTCCCGGCGTCGTTCAAGAGCGACGTCGGCTATGTCCAGCAGCAGGATGTGCACCTCGAAACGTGTACCGTACGTGAAGCCCTACGGTTCTCGGCAATGTTAAGGCAGCCCCTCGATGTACCAAAGAGCGAGAAGCTTGCCTTCGTGGAGGAGATCATACATCTTCTTAACATGGACGATTTTGCTGATGCCGTCGTCGGACGGCCAGGCAAAGGGCTCAACGTCGAGCAGCGCAAACGACTCAGTATTGGCGTCGAGCTTGCTGGCAAGCCGTCCCTGCTCCTGTTTCTTGACGAACCTACTTCCGGACTCGATAGTCAGTCATCTGAGGCCATCCTGGCTCTACTACGGAAGTTGGCGGCCGGGGGGTTGGGCATCCTGTGTACCATCCACCAGCCGAGCGCGATGCTGTTCCAGCGGTTCGATCGACTGCTGCTGATGGCGCGGGGCGGAAAGGTCGCTTACTTTGGGGACATCGGAGAGAACTCCGAGACTGTGCTTCGATACTTCGGCGACCATGGGCCGAGGAGATGCGCGGATGCCGAGAACCCTGCGGAGTATCTGCTGGATGTTATAGGCAATACGGACGCCACAAAGCTCGACTGGCCTTGCCTCTGGGATGGATCCGCAGAGGCCAAGGAAGTGTCAACTGAGCTGGAACGCATGACAGAGTCTTCCTCCGCGCAAATACAAGAAAACGGAAGCGATGTGGTCCAAGCCAGACAGCGCGGCGCCTACGCGGTGCCTCTAATATCACAGATACCGAGCGTCTGTGTTCGTGTCTTCCAGCAATATTGGCGCTCACCAACGTACATCGCGAGCAAATTCATGTTGGGAGTTGCAGGCTCATTATTTATTGGCTTCTCCTTCTTCCAGCCCGGTCAATCCGTCCTAGGCATCCAGAACGCCATCTTCTCTATCCTTATGGTTTGCGCAATGTTTAGCAGCCTGGTTCAACAAGTAAGAGAGCAGCGGTACTACGCTAAGGTAACGGATGGCTGACAAGGCACTATAGATAATGCCGAAATTCGTCGTTCAGCGAACACTTTATGAAGTCCGTGAGCGACACTCGAACATGTACTCTTGGGCAGTTTTGATCCTCGCCAACATCCTCGCTGAGATACCATACCACGTCATCCTAGGCGTCATAACCTTTGCAATCTTCAACTACACAGTTTTCGGCATTCGGTCTTCTGAGGACCAAGGACTAGTTTTACTGTTCTTTGTCTACTTCTACATCCTTACCGGCACTTTCGCACACATGGTGGTTGCGCCCTTGCCTGACGCCACGACAGCCGGCCGGGTGACGACGATCCTGTTCTCGATGATGATCTTATTTGCTGGCGTGTTCCAGACCCCGACAGCTCTGCCAGGTTTCTGGATTTTCATGTACCGCGTCTCGCCAATGACGTATCTTGTTGGCGGTGTCGCTGTCTCAGGGCTTTCAGGGGACCCAATCGTTTGTTCGCAGGCCGAGCTTGCCGTCTTCCAGCCCCCGACCGGCGAGAGTTGTGGGACATATATGCAGCCATATCTTGAGCAAGGTGCTTCGGGAACGCTGCTTAACCCGGATGCCACCGCCAACTGCTCTTATTGTCCTCTACAATACGCCGATCAGGTTTTGGCTCGCTCGGGTATGTACTATGACGAAAGATGGAGGGACTGGGGGCTTGGTTTTGCTTATATAGCCTTTAATATCGCCGCTGTGTTTGCGTTTTATTACTTTTTTAGATTGAGAGTCTGGGGCAGAGGGATTAAAGAACTCGCCGAAATGATTCGACAAAGGACTGGACGAAATACCGGTGGTTAGATAGTCATGGCGATGTTTCTCAAAGGGAGAGGGTGTGCAACATAGGGTGTAGCCGGAAGAGATCGAATTGAAGCTTTGGATCTTGATCACCCAGGAGGCCCCACATTTCTCATCTGGCACTCTTGCTGCCTGAACCTCGCTTGACTTCTTCCTCGCCAGGCCTGCTTGGAGGCTAATTTCTCCAAGTGCTCAGCATCCTACCCTCAGCAGCTGAAGCATGGCCTGCCAACTTGAGGCTGTTTGATGTTAGTTTCTCTTGAGCTTGATTATTAGTGTGTTACATTGCAAACTTGACCGTCGCTCGCACCGCCTGTAGGTTAGGTCTTGCCAGGACCCGGGTTGAGGACCCACTTTTAGCCCCTACCACTGTACAAATTACTCGCCCTTTTTACCGTAATCGCGGACACGCTGTTGTCATCTGAACCCCACACTGGCCCTATGAGGTTAGTCCTTCCGGGCGGATAAATTTCATTGCCACCCCCCCACTTGTCCATTTCGGCGGTCCGGCCTCATGAGGGGTCAGCACCGCTCGGGCCTCCCTCAAAGGTAGCACGGCCGATCAGTCGCCCCGTAACCCTCCAGTAAGCAACCTCAGCTCGACCAAGGCAACGTGTATTTCGGACGACAAAGTGCATGACTGTTTTGGTATTGCTGCAGGTTTGGGCACCAGGCAGCAATGGGTCAATGCGTTTCCGGCAACGTTGGCTGAGAAAACACCGCATCCTGCCGGTTTTATCCGCCTTGGCTGCAGCCGGTAGACAAGCAACTCATGGGTCTTCGTATCGTGAGGTAAGACAGGAAGCTCGGTTACAACCAACACCTACAATGTTGCAGCAAGTTTTTCCCTCTAAGGGCGAATAGATAACGCAGATCATCTCGCCAGCTCTAAGCGATCTGCGCGGAGTGGACCCGGCCGCCCTACTACGATTTGATACTGACAGGGTGTGCGGGGCAAGCGACACACTCTCAGCTCCTTACTGCTGAACCTTCAGTGTCACCTTAAACTGAGGCAAGATACCATGGCCAATGATTCCCAATCCGGTCGTACTTGGTGCTGAGTCGACCGTTCCTCCCCTCACTGTCCCACCACGATTTCTTGTGCACCTTCCTTCAAGGCAATTCATCTTGCCCCCCTCTCACATCGGTATGTGACGCGCCAAGCTCAATGAACGCTTTCTTGGCTTTAGGGTTGCTCACCTCTGAATTTGTCTGTTGATCAAGCGCCACCAAAGGTCTTATATCCACGTGTCTCCGCCACGACTTGATCAGCTGCCAACAATTAGGCACCTCTCTGGCGTGTGCTCATATCCGCCCTGCTTGTAAGACTCGACCCCTGCGACGGGGCTTTTCTGGCTGCAGCCGGCCAAACAAGCCGTCAATGGGTTCTTGGACAAGGGTTTCCATCAAGACCAAAAACGGCAATGGATCAACCCAGTTTTCTCTTTCCCCGGAGAGGAGATAATGTAGATCATCCCATCAGGGTCCCTGGTTCTCCCGCTCCGCGTCGAAGCCAAGGCCTGAGAGCTTTTGGAGCTGGCTACAGGGCACTCGAGCGATGCTACGAATGTGAGAGCAATACCGTACCATTGATGCGTATGGCGGTCTGAATGCCCTTCGCGTCATGATGCTGATCGATCACCTCGTCGTTGCTTCCTGGTTCAGCCTGTGCAAGATAGTCTTGGCTGGGATTGAAGTGTCGGCGGATGGCCAGTGTCAAGATGTCATTGGTGTGGACGTGGGTACTCATGCCCGGAAAAAGCTGGAAGACCGAGGTCAGCAAAGCCAGTTACGACGATCATGGCCGCCCGAGTTTGTCTCCCAGAGCCCCCCGGGTTGTCCTTTACAAGATCTGCACCAGGCACAGGCCCCGTTCGAGGGACGGGTAATGCGCTATGGAGATCCGCTAAATCTGCCCCATGCAAACTACAAGCCGGGATCCGGATTGTGGTGGTCACCAGGTACTACGGTAGTACTGTTGAAGGCCCTAGCCGCCTGTGTCTGTTGTAGAGAAGGCATGCGCAACGGAATATGTTTTGTTCGATTTCATCATGGAACCCACTCAGGCGTAGGCCATCTGCTTTACAGCTTCTCGCCCGATCGATCGGATTGTCTGCAGGTTTTCTTTCCTCGGGCGCTGGGCAAAATGGGCCTTGAGTGTGCCAGACGGAGTGCTCCCACGCCAACTCCCTAAGCAACGCCTTGGGGCGACAGGCAGGACAGCGGCCCAGGTGCTCATGGCGTCCATTGGACTTCATGGCGCAATTTCTTGGGCAGTGGAGGGTATACCACGACTACGTACAAGCCAGGGAACAGCGTATGGAAACGTCTCTAGTGTCTCCGCGATGCTCCGTACCCGGGCGGAAAAGACGCACGCCACGGTCCGAAGTTCCGCACCCACTTTCAGAGGGCGTCGCCCCGCTCGTCAGGATTGCTCCGTCTCACCGAGCAGAGGTAGTACGCGCCGAACCGCGTTTCTTGGCGCGATTTCGCCCTGCGACTGGATGGCGCGAGCTACATTGAGCAAATCATCAAGGGCTTCGTCCACGGAGCAGTCACAGAAGGGCGTTGGCGAGTGACGGAGAGCGATGGTGGATATGGCACCTTCGGACGCAAAGACAGCTGGGCCGCATCCGTGGCGGCCAATCGGGCGCAACTCGAGCGTGTGAGGCGGAAGAGAGATAAGACGTACGAGATGTATGGGAATACCGTCCATCAGACCTGCGTATTTGGATATGATATATCGATATCAACTGCGCTATCTGGATATATCGATATTGATATATGCCTTGAGGAACGAAGTGCCTTGAGGAACGAAGTGACGAGAGGTCTTATGCCTTGAGGAACGAAGAGAGGAACGAACGAAGAGACGAAAGGTTGTTCCGCCTCTACCCCCGAACTTAAGCCCTTCGCTCTGGTTGGCCCAGGAAAACCTCCCTTCTGATAGGTCAAAAATCACTACTCCTTTGAAAACTTGCAACTTTTAAAGCCGCCCCGGGCCCTCATCTCTTCTCATTACTCATTTTACTCCTTATACGTGTCCTTCCCTTGAGGCTTCATATACTCAACCCTTATATGCATATTCACTATTCCACTCTTTCTTTATTAGAGTACTTTGATTATGATTATTAATAACTTCCTTTTATTATCCTACTACTGTATCCCGTATCCCCATTTCATTCCAATTTATCATAGATGCGTCGTCATCCATCCAGCCAGCTCAGAGCTGTCCTGATTGTCTCCTGACTGAGGAGTTCCAGCCTAGCCTCCGCAGCCGCCATATTAGCAGGGATTCTATTACCGACTAGGTCCCTCTCTCGAGCTTTCGACACGAGTATGATCCCGTCTAGCGATGGACAGCGCGACAGCTGCACGTATAGACTGTATGGGTCACATTGGCTGGGCACCACCTTGCCATCGATGTTTGTCGTCCTAGTCCCGCGCAGCTCTAACGCCACCCGGTTCAGTGTCCTCCCTTGCACCTTATAGTCGGTGCATGCAAATGCTGGCGTACACGGTGAACCCTTTCGGGTGACGTCGTGCTGCTGCCATGGCCGTTTTCGCTGGCATTCTATCCTGATGCTCATCGGCGTCAGCAAGATCGTCCGGGCGGCATGCCGACGAAGTGGAACTCTGCCGTCGTCTCAGAGGCTAAGAGGATCCCTGCCGGTGGCCCGAAGTGGAGTATGGTATCGGCCGAGACCCGGTATCCTGGAAATGCCTTGTCGATGATGACTTCCAAAGCCGTGTAGCTGGCCCCGTTGACGAGCTTGAGGCCTTGGTGCGTGTTTTGGTTGACGACGACGGGCATGCCCGGGACGAACATGAAGATGGCCGGCACCGGGATGGCGCTGTCGTCGCCATGGTTGAGCATCATGAGGGCCTCCTCCTCTGTCGGCTGACCGTCCTTCCACTTGTGATCGGATATGAAGATGCGCAGTGCTGCTTGGTGTTGCCTCTGGAACGCCAGAATGGCTTCCGTGTTGAGGTTCCAGCGGTTCCTGTTGAGCGGCGTGACGACAGTGATGCCCGATTCCCATGGGATCCGCCTGCCTTCTTGGTAGCACCGGTCATTGAGGAGATCGACATCCGACTGGTCCTGGATTCCGCGCCGGATCCGCGTCAGCAGAGCTCGCAGTTCCGGGTCGCCGGCGGCACGGACCTGTTCGTCCAACATAATGACGGTAGTAAATCTCCTCCATAGGGCGTGAGCTTTGTCGTGTTGGTGTCTCTGCTCTACCTGGAACGAATCCTGTTCGAACCACGAGATGGCCGTACTGGGGAGCAGAATTGACCTCTCCTGCACGGGGCGGAACTGGTGGAAGTCGCCGCAGAAGAGAACTATAGGGATACCTCCAAAGTCATTTGGAGACCCCCGTAGCCTACACAGCTGCTCGTTCACCATCCAGAGAGTACGTGCCCCGAGCATGCTGACCTCGTCGATAATCAGGAGGTCCCTTTCCCGCCAGTCCGTCCGCGAAGGGCCGTCCACATATCGATCAGCAGGCGTGTAGGATCCGATACCATCACTACCAGCGCCCCTGCCCCCGGCCATACGTGATGCATCTTTGGAGAAGTTGCAGGCCGAGTGGATCGTGATGCCGTTGATGCGCGCTGCTGCAGTTCCCGAGGTTGCCGTCACCAACAGGCGATTCGAGATCCTCTTGCTTGCGAAAAGCTTCACGAGAGCCTCGATGATCCGTGATTTCCCGGTGCCGCCCTCCCCGCCGACGAACTGGCACAGCTGAGGGACAGGTTCACCGTCCGCGTCCTCGCTCCGGTGTACCAGGTCGAGCTGGCGGCAGATCAATAAAAAGGCGATTGATTGCTTTCTGTTGAGCGTGAAATGCTCTGCCAGCTGTCTCCCCGCCGCCAGGAAGGACGTTGACGGTCCAAGGCGGATGCCTATCGCAGGGCCAGCACCGGGGCTGCTCCCCTCAGGGTCTGCAGCCGTCAGCTGGATGTCGTGGTCCCCAAACCCGCTCATCACGCTGTTGACGGTTGCGCTGCGGCCGGTCGTGTTACTCTCGGGTAGACTCTGAACTCCCTGTATCATCTTGACCGCCTCCCTCGAGGCGCTCACCTGCTGTGACTTGATAGACTTCAGCAGCCTCTGTGCAGGAATTTCGGCTCCAATGAACGGGCCTTCCGGCAGAGTCGCCGTCACCGTCCTCGTTTCCCGTTCGGGTGCAATCCTGGCACGTAGCTCAGCCGTCGAGCCCGACACGGTATGCTGAAATTGGCAGAGCTGCTGCGTCATCGCCGAGAGCTCCCTCGAACCAGCCGTAATCTGATTTGCTCCACCGGCGCTCCTCAGAACATCGACCAGCCGCGTGGTGTCTCCGATGTTGTCGCAGCGGTACGCGGCTGGCGCTTCATCTTCCCTGTCGCTCACGCCGCCATCCCCCAGCGCCGTCTCCCCAGCCGCGAGCTCGTCATTTGCGGAGGACGCAGCCCATTGTTTGGCATCGCGCTTTGCATCTTCCGCGGACCGTCGGAGCAGCTGGATGTTGTCTAATACGAACAAGAGCCTCCGGCTTAGCGTCCCCTTCTGCCTCATCCATATATCGTTGATGTCGCCAGATGATTCGGATATGAAGCGCTCCCATGGCACGAACATGGCCAGGTGCTGCACGGCGGCCCTAGAGTGATGAAGTCAGTTAAAGTCAAGAAATATAAAAGGGATGGGGTATATGTATATCGAGGTTTGATAGTGTTTGTGCTAATTATACGAACCTCCGGTGGCACGGCCCGTCGCCATTATCATCCTGGGAAAAGTCCATGCTTAGGTACCCATCCAGACAAACTACGGCATGCTTGCCTGGCCTGCGCAGACGCTGCACCCATCGATCCGAGAATGGCGCATCGTCTTGGAAAGGGATTTCACCCCATGCAACGGCCCCCGCGGCGTCGGACCTTCTCTCATTTCTCCTATTGCCCCTGCGCTTCAGCATCACGAGCGACATATAGTCGTAGAGGCACAGGCCGCGAAGCACCGCCCCGCGGTGAGGGTATGCGTCGAAGTAGGAGATTCGCTGGCCTGCCTGCTCCACGAGCACAGCATCATTCATTAGATCGCCGTCCGCAGCTTCCTCGCCGCTCGTATGGCGAAGATAACACCATCGTCGAAAAATGCGCCAGTAGAGCGCAGATACGTTGGCGAACGTCCACGCGGCATTATCCGAGAACTCTGTCTGATACCCCAGCAGATGCGCCACGACCTCGACCTGCGATAGTGGCCGGTCCGTAAAGACACGGTTGGCCACCTTCAACAGGAACTGTCTTGCTTTGTTCTGTCTGCCCTCGCCTCTGTCGGTTACATCCCCTCGGTCCGCTGTACGATCCTGCCTCTGCTGACCGTCCAACGTATCCAACATCTCTGATGCGGCGGCCAGGCGCTTCCACACTGGATCCTCGACTTTGGTTGCATAATTAGTCAGATAATATACGAGCGCCATAGTCTTGCACTGCGTCGCGATGAACGAGATGTCGTGGTTATGTCGGAGCCCTACCGCCATTGCCTTGTTCCACCTGTTCACCATGCTGTGTGACCGTCGGATCTGTAGCGTACCGTCCGGGTTGAACGCCGTCGTCTCGGCCAGCTTCCACGGAGCCTTGAAGCGGCACAGGCCTTGCTTACCCTCTCGCCTTCCTAATGAGTACTTCACGCACGTTGGGCTGTGCGTGTGAATCTGCGTCGCGCCGGCACAGAAGTTGGCTTCTTCATCAAAGGACGCGGCAAACTGTTGACTGCTTTGAAAAAGTGGTGAGATATCTGATGTGATTGATCTCTCCGCCCGAACCGCATAAAATGCCTCCTGGTCTAGATCCTAATTGTTCATACTGTCGTCAGCCTAGGAGCGAAATTATCTCCACTTTAGGACCTCGACCGTTACTATAATGATAACGAAGACATACCTCAGAGAAGACGCTATCGACGTACTCGATGATGCTGCTGCGATAGGATGCTCCCTCCTCACCACATACATCCGTCAACACTGAATTCAGTCTCATGTTTCCTTGAAGCCACAATAGCCCGTGAACATGGAGTGCACCCCGTTCATTAGTCTCCACGGCCCCAAAATACTGGCTGATACGTCCAAAGACGGACTCCTCGCCCACCTTGACATAGTGCTCGAAGAACAATGAGATCTCCCTGTGGAAGAAGATGGCCGAGCTTACCGGATCGGAGATCGCCAGTCGCGCACGCTTGTAGGCCATATCCAGACTCCTCAGGAATGATTCAGCTTCTTCGGGATCGCGGGTGCGGTACGCCGCCAGCCTCAGCTTGACCGGATTGGTGATGTCGTTCGGATTGAGCGTGAACCAGATGGCGGGGATGCCGTACCGGATGATGAGTGACTTGATCTTGCGTCGCAGGCTCAGACGATGCTCCCTCGACATCGGTTGTCTGAATCCGTACAGAGAAAGGCCTTTGAGAAGCTCCTTGATGCCCTCGTCAGCGGTCTGGCCGGAGATCTCAAGCTCTTGCTGAGCCAGCCCCAGCCTCTCTCTGCTCAAGGAGTGCACGATGCGCTCAACAGAGGGAAAGTCCTTCCTCGACACACTCAACATGCTCACTCGGCGGTTCCTTGACCTGACACCCAAGTTGAAGACAAGAAAGGCGAAGATGTGGTGAGTCGCGAAGCGCCCGCCGTGCCGCCTCAGTACCGCCTCAGCCCATGCCGTGAGGCTCATGTTCCGCGACGCCATGAGGCTCCTCGCCGACGCCTCTGCGCCTTCGTCAATGCCCACATCTGCCTCGCCGCCAGCGATGACGATGTTCTCTTCCACTAGCCGAGGACCGCCGGTACCAAATGGAAACAGGGTTGGAAACGTCTTGGCGAAGAACGAGGGATCATGAGAGTCGGCAAAGTCATCGCCATGAGACACTGAAATGTATGGCTCTAGGCCGAGCCCTTGCCGCACAGATGCCGACCCTGCCCATCCTCCTGATCTGCCACCTTCCCCAGCAGCCCGATCTGCTTCTTGTTCGACATCCTCGCCTACGGCTTCCCAGGCGAACTGTAGCCTGTCTGCGTCCGCAACATCCGGCTGGGCGTCGAGTGCAAACATGCCGGATGAACTGACTTCGTGGATGACAGCCTCAGGATTATCGATGCCAGCGCCCGGACGGTCTTCTCCCACACCGTCGTGGCCTCTGTCGCTAAACAATGCTTCATTGCCTTGGCTCGCTTCTTCGGGGCGGTCAGCCCCTCCTTGTTGTTCACGCCTGAGCATGGCCATGATGTCGTCGATGTCCGCAGCGTCGTCCTCATCTATCCCGCGCTCCGCAGGCGGCACTATCTGGGCTGTACGCACCTTTTCCCAGGCAGATGGTTCGTTACGCTCCATGCGCTCAAGGATCTGTGACGGCACATCGTGAGGTGGAGCTCCCCAGCTGTCCAACTCGGCCGCATCGATTTCAATGTCCCATAGTGAGGGTTATTTATCCGCAGCCAGGCTAGCGCCCTCTCGACGACACGACGCCGTACGGACAAAAGCCTCGACAGATCGCTCGGACACGGTTTCTGCGCACCGTGCCACGAAACGTGTATCTCGTCCATGACCTGGATGAGGGGGTGAGGAAGGACCCTAGTGACGAGCTCCTGAACGTTGTTGGGAAATACCGTGATGTGTCCCTTGACGTGCTTTGGATATGCTGCGCCCTGTCGTTTCCACGATGTTGTACTTCGTGATGAATCCGTAGCACGAGTTCAGGCTGATGAGCTTCTCTTCGATCGGGGTCAGCCCTCTCAGTGCTTCCGGGAACATATGCTCACACCCCAGGCCAACGTGCAGCCGGGCAGCAGCCGACAGACAATCTCTCATCAGGCAGCTCACGCATTCCGGGCAGGCCAGAATACGACCTGCGATGGGAAGCATTTGCGGCAGGTAAGAGCTGAGCCGTCGCGCTTTTCCACAGAACTGGACTCCCACTGGTCCCAGGTCACATCTTCCAGCTCGCTTTTCCCGCACTTCCGGTAGCACACCGCGCATGTCCATATGGGCAAAGTTTCGGTGTCGTGAAAAGCACTATAGAATGCCTGCACGGTCGACAGCTTCCTCTCCTGCGGACGAGCGTACACCATTCTTTGTCCAGGGACAGCCGCTCTTTCTCGGCGAATTCTTCATCCAGGCAGCGCAAAACGCTAGCAACGTCCTCTTCCCACTCTTGCTCTGTTATTTCCTTACGGGCGCCTGAGCGAGCCCGTTTTGCTGGCGGTCCCTCTCTGCCGGCTGTATTCGTCTTCCTCTTTCGCCGGGGCGCACTCAAGGTCGATGAAATATCTGGTCCTAGGCCTGGCTCTGTGACTGCCACCGCCACTGCCGGAGCCTCCTGTGCTGCCGGGATGATTTGCCTGAATGCTTGCTGTTCTTGTGCCCTCGAGCCCGCGCAGGCGGTCGTATGCGTTTGCCTCGTTTGGACCCGAACGGTGCTGGGGGAACATCAGTCGCTCGGTGCTGCGCATGCTCTCTTCCCAGGTTGGAGTCCTCGCGGCCAGCTCCTGAGCGCAGCGGTTGCTCCACGGATGCTTGCTCTTGCCCGCGCGTTGCCTCCCTAGGTCGTATAGCCCGCGGTGCGACGGCACCGGGGATGGCGGCCTGGGTACGAGTGACTGGCCTCCCACGGCGCCGCTTCTGGTGCTTTTCCTCTTCCCTGACTTCGCGCGTCTCAGAGGAGGCTTCACTCTCCAGGCTTTGTTGGGTTGGCCGCGGGCTTGGGTAAGCTTGCTCGCCTGTCTCGGGGAACCCTGTAGACTCCCTCGGCTGGAGGTCCCGCAGCGGAGCGCGCCCTTCGTTAGCTCTAACCGCCGAGCGACCTCGCCTGATCCTGGTGCGGCGGACCAGACCGGGGATTGCCGGCCGTGTGTGTCTGCGTGAAGGCTCCTCTTGGTCATTGATCAGTCCTGCTATTCCTCCTTCACCGTTGTTGCCTATGCCTTGCGGCTCCCTTGGTAGGACTGGTCGATGAGGAGGAGCCTGATAAGCCGCGGCCGGGCGAGGCCAAGGCAAGACCCCATGTGTAGGTCCCCGTCGCCTCTCATCCTTCTCAACTATATCGTTTGGTTGAAGGCGATTCTCCTGATCTGCGTTGTGGGTCGAGTCGTCGACGTCGGATCCGTGGGTCCATATAGGTGAGAAGGACCTGCCTCCTGTGTCCGTGTTGTGTTCCATCATCCCTTGCTCTTCTCCTCTTATTCCACTCCTTGCGGCGCGTTCGGGAAGTGTCTGATGACTTTACGATTGCCGGGTCCCGAAAGCGCCTTGCTTATGTTCCAGTGTCTTGCGGGAAAGCCGTGTATAATTTGCTATAAACTCCTCCGCTGGCCTTCAACTCTCGACTTCTAACCCAGGTCCCAGGACGCTGTCGCACACCTATATGGAGACCTGTGTGTTCACCCTTCGGACCCCGCTCCCTCCCTCATGCTCGTTCCTTCTCAGTCTGGAATCTTGACCCCGTACCGTTCATGCGTGAACTCATCCCCGTATTCGCTATCGTCAAGCTTTTCTGGACAGCTCCTGAGACACTTCGCGCTGCCGTCGACCCTGCACCACGCGTCTGAGCCGTGGTTCCACGCCCAATAGCGACTATCCGTCAGAGACAAAAGCCCACCGCCTGGCTCGCCTAGGTAATGCCACATCCAAACAGACTAAAAGGTCATACATTTGATCAAACCGGAAGGAAGGTCTTCCAGCTGTTCAGATAGGCTGCTCAGACCGGCAATCCGGAAGTCCGGACTTCCAGTCAGAGGTTGGTGTCATATACGTCCCCCAAAAAGCAAGTTCTTCAACACAACCGCCCTGAAGGCCCAATTTATCTCACGCATAAGAAACCGACCCTTCTTCACTCATTAGATAGAAAAACCAAGAGCTTTTATCCCAATGATCCAGATCCCTCAGAAATTGTAACAGGTGAACTTTCTTTTGTCCTCGCCGTGTAGATTTCGGTTTCCCTCTAGCTCTCCTGCTAGATGAATTTTCCACTCATTTTACCCCCTCTCTTCGACGACTGACCGCAACTTGACTTTGCTTCAACTCCTGCCCGCTGTGCCGTCATCGTCAGTCGTCTCTGTCCTCTCTTGTCTTCTTTTCCCCTGAAATTTGACCTACACTGACTGTCTTCTTCTCTTTGCACTTGTCGACATTCCAACCCACGTCTCTCGATACCTGGCAAGGTAGACTCGTGAACAACCAGCCAGTATCTGTGAGAATGTCCGTGTCCATTACCTCGACCGATGGACCGCCGCATGCTCGCAAGCCGCTGGCAAGTCAGAGGAGCGCCGGCGGCGATATGTCCATCATGTTCTTCGTTCAACCCGGCTGTCCTTCGAGATTTGCCTCGTCAGACCAGCATCGCGTCAAGGGCCTGAATGCAGAGACCATCGCGAGGGTCATCCTCCCGGCCCCTCCATGGCTCACGGCTCCGGATTACTCACCATTGCGTGCCGATCCTGCCGATCCGTCTCCCTCCATCTTCTTCAGCCTCAACTTGTCCATATACAATCAGCAGATTGTTCCTGAAGACTGGTTCGACCAGTGGTTTTTCATGGCAGGTCGTGTCCACCCATTTGCGCTGACCTGGGAGGTCGAGCGTCAAGATGGCCTGGAGGAGTCTGTGGATAGCGGTCTCCTTGCATACACTATCCCGGCTCTTATCGTGCGCGACCAAGGCTATCAGCCGTACGTTGTATTCATCCCGTCCTCTTTCCGTCGCTCTTCCGATTTTTGCTGACCTCTTTGCCCGTAGAATATTGCCTCGGAGTCTATCTGCGGTCGATCAGTTTCCTCTTTCATCTCCAATCGTCAGTTTCACCGGACTTGTCGTAGGTCCAGGCCCCTCCCTCCTGCACAAGGAATCTCTGCCCGCCCTGGATGATGTCCAGCTCAAGTGCTGCGGCTTCGTCCAGCTGACCACATTTCTCGCCCCCGGAAATCCTGACAAGACGCCGTACAGAGGCTTCCATCCCTTCCAGGTCTTTGTCATCTTCCCGATCCGCGCGAATCCGTGGGCCACGCTTTGCAAGAAGATGGCCGAGAGGCGAGACACCCAGTTCCAGAGCAACGTTTTGCTGACCTGCACCGGCAAGGTGGCCGGCCTGCTTGGCCATCATCTCATGGTGCAGCCGCCGACCCTCGAGCAGGACTACGTCTTCATCGTCGTTCCGGACTCCTGGACCTTTCTCGACAAGGGAGTTTCCGGGCCTGTCTCACCAACACCGCCGCCGGGTGCTGCGACATCCACGCTCCGTCCATCGTCTTCAGGCCATACGCCGTTCGAGGAGATCAAGGCCAAATTTACCGCGCGCAGACCCGCCCCGCCGACTCCTCTTCACGATGCGACCCCGACTCCAGCTTCGACCCCAGGCGAATCGATGCCATGTGTTATCTCTACACCATCTACACAGTACCATTACCTCTCCACCTCGCCGACACCGAAGCGACCAGCTTCAGGCGTCGATTACACACCTCCGGCAAAGAGACCGCGCCAGCCGCCGACGTCCCCAATCACTATCCCTTCCTCGGGAACACATCCTTCGGCCGGCAGCTCGAGCTCACAGGAAACTGTTGACGAGCCCGAACCAAGCTGTGCCGGGAATCAGGCCCCCACTGCGTCCTTCACGAGGCCCCCGATGCCAGCGACTCATCTACCCGCACCCACACCCGTCCTTGACACGATCACGGCTGCTATGTCGGAATCCTCCAACCGCCCGAGCCGGAGCCGCCATCCTCCGAAGAACAAATATTTAGAAGAGGTATCCAAAGTTTGATAGAAAGGCTATTTGGGAAATTTATTGTCATCACAAAGAGTGCAAATAAGTAGGAAATCGTCTCCCTTTTATATATTCCACATTCAAGTCATACAATTAAGCTCTAGTGCCTACATCGATATATTATGCGTAGCCCAACCCACTCGCTCATTAACCTTAAATCCCCGCTTTTACCCGTCTTGGCGACCGCACACGTTTTCTTGTGGGGGGCCAGTTATAGTGGTTAAGGCCCTCTAAAAATTTCCCTTTGAAAAAGAGTCTCCCCTTTGATCTGACTGCCCTAGGTTTTGGAGCCAAGTAACCTCGGCCATTTAGTGGGTTAGCGCACCTGGTTTGGACCAACGGGAGCCCAGTGCACTGCCATTTTAGCCTCTCCTATGATCCTCCCCTCTCCGCTGGGGAAGGCGTCATTGCACCTTAGCGATCGGGATTAAACAGGCAGATTCTACAACATCAAGCTTCGTTCCTCAAGGCTCCTTTGCGCAAACCGCGACCGGTTTGCCTCTCCTGTCAACGGTACCTCTTTACCCCCCTATTTTA
The DNA here is from genome assembly GCA_020883615.1 of Fusarium virguliforme. Classification (NCBI taxonomy): domain Eukaryota; kingdom Fungi; phylum Ascomycota; class Sordariomycetes; order Hypocreales; family Nectriaceae; genus Fusarium; species Fusarium virguliforme. Next base: position 67,769 of record JAJHJD010000021.1, read on the forward strand.
GCCTATGATAAAAGTACCAGCAATCCCTCGAGTTACAAATTGCTACATCACACTGTTCATATCCCCAAATTGATTGACGTCTCCTTCTGTTACGACTGACCGGCGCCAACGGCTTCCTTGAGCTTCTTGACCTTGGCTGCTCAAGCTGGTACCCCTGGCAAGCGAGGCAATTCGCCTTTTCCCTCTTCGGACGAATTCATGCTGTGCCACAGGCGTAAATTCGTCCCTGTCTCGAAAAAGCCGCCTTGACTGACTTTGCGGATGGAAGGCCTTGAAGACCTCGTTGTAAAGGCGTTCCCTCCACTTCTTCTGACTCGTATAACGGCTCCAAGCCGGCTGCCCGTGTAACTGCAAGAGGAAGCTATTCACAAGGACCACATCTAATAAGAAGGTCCAAGCAATAGCCTGCCAAGCGCCCCGGCGAATAGGATGATCATAGCCTATATATGACCTCCTTTGGTCATCTCGGTCAACGTGATTCATTTCGACGTTATAAGAAGCAGCGATGGTCGGGATCGATATAAGCTTGACTGGCTCGCCACTAAAAACCCGCTGTATTGGCCGTGCAGTAAGGGTCTTCGTTGACGGTCTTTTCCTCCAACGGTCACACCTCTCATCACCAGTAAAGACGGTTGATAAGAACAATACGAGGGCATTATCCTTCCACGCGATTTGATTGACCTAGGGAAGAAGAAGATAAGTTAGCAGCTAAGTTATGAGGAAAAACGTCAGGGTTCCCTACCTAATTATCAGGGGTCGGCACGACCCTGATCTCATTGAACTCGAAGCCTGATTTTCCTGCCTCATCAGCCCTTTTTGCGTCAGCGAGGCCTTTGAAGATGCCACAGTTAGGTCGGACTGTGTCGGTTGCACCGTGGCCATGCTGACGAAGAGACCGGAAGAGGTCGGGCGACGAGAAGAGGTTATCCACGAAGACGTGATATGTCGATATCGGTAGTAGGTTAATAAGAGCAATAACGACGCTATGAGTCGAGTTGAGTGCAATGACCTTGCTGCTGGCTTCTGTGATAACACGTATCACCTCTTCAATCTTGTCAGCCTCGTCAGCCTACTCAAGTATTCATGCTCAAAACGCGCCCCGTTTTGACTTTTCCTCCAATCACAGCCTATCTCCTGAGTGCGTGCGGACCTCCACTGTGGTAACGATGAGGGGGTATGGCCAATTAAAATGCACGAAATAAAAGGTACAAAATTCCCATGCTAAATTAGGTGGTGATAGAAGTCCCAGCAATATTTGCTTTGACATATCGCAACATCACAGATACGGCATCCGAAGGTGGTCTGACTACGCACCTTAGGCCGCTTCCTCTCCTTTTTCTCCTCATTGCCGCTGCCCTCCGTAAGAGGGCTCCATTCCGGGGCTTTTGTTCTTAGCTGCCCCTGCCGACACCCTTGACAGGCTAGGCAGTCTGATTTGACATGACGGTTGACAAAATTGATCTCCCGGTCCACGTGTTTACGCTGTAATTCGGCATCCTGTAGATCACGCTCGTCTCCTGCTCGGTAAAGCTGCCTTGCCTGACTGTCATGACCGTAGGCGTTGAACAATTCGTTATAAATGCACTCTCGCCACTGCCTGTGATTCGTGTATCTCTCCACTTTGGCTGCCCGTGAAGTTGAGCAACATAGCTGTTACCAAGGGCCACATCAAGGAGGAAGGTCCAGGCTAGTGCCTGCCATGAACCAGGGCGTAGGGCATGATCGTACTTATAATATGACCTCAGCTGGTCACCACGGTCAACATGGTTCATCTCGTCGTTGTAAGCAGCAGCCACTGTCGGTATGTTGATCATTTTGACAGCTTCGTTACTAAAAAAAAAAAAAAGGCGTATCGGCTTGGCCTCTGACTTCTTGGATGACGGCTTCTTCCTCTGTCGGACAACACGCTCATCGTCGGCGCCGGTAAACACGGTAGATAAGAATAACACAAGCTTATTGTCCTTCCAAGCGATTTGGTTGACCTGTGGTTACAGCACGAAGACGAATTAGTAGGGGATTCTCAGCCAAAAGTGTCTGAAGTCAGTACCTGGTTGTCAGGGGTTGGTATCGCCTTGACGGCATTAAATTCGTACACTTTTTTGACCTTGCCGTCATCGTTCTTATCCCTGACTAATTCCTCGTGGATGCCGCTGTTCGTACGAGCTGTGCCAGTGGCCCCGTAGCTCTGCTTGCGGAGGTTACGGAAGAGAGGTGGGGACGAGAAGAGGTTATCCACAAATACGCGATATGTCGATTTTGGCAGTGTTTTTGTAAGGCCAATAACGACGGCTTGGGTCGAATTCACTGCTTCATCGTCGTCTTCTATATCAGGGGCTTTCTCTGCGGCCTTGGCTGAGACCTTCCTTCTTTTCCTAGACCGGGCTTGTGAGGGTTGTGAGGGTTGTGATGATAATATCTGTGTTGAAATTTCAACGCCAACGGCGCCGTGTTCTGCATCTTGATATGCCATATCCAGTGAATAAAGAAGCCCAGCTGGGCTATGACCCAAATCTTGAAGCCCACGGGGTCGGGCTTGCTTTTGATAGTCGTGATAGCGTCACTTCTGCCCGTAGGGCGGATTATGCACTCATCGATAGCTAGGTGGGACCCAGGTCGGAATAGCTGCATGGATACGGCTTGTATGTGCTCAGGCCACTCTTCAACGCCTTGGAATACCCTCGGAAGTGGTGCAGTCTCGTCAACTTTGGTGTGGTCAAAGGGGCGAAGGTGCCTGTGGATAGGTAAGTTGAAATGTATCGTATGAAATGAACTTAACAAATGCGTGCTCAGCGCGTTGAATACCGGGCTTGGGGCTCTCCCAATAGCTTCGTATCTTCTTTTCCTTATGCACTCCCATATAAGTAACCACTGCAATCGTCGTCATCACCTCTGAAGCCGTTGGACCTTCCCATTTGTGGAGTTTTGAGGTTCGCTTCATTTCGGTTTTCCAGCTATCGATCCAGCCGTTCATTTTGAGCCACGAGACCCAGCTTCTCGTGTAGACGACCCATTTTTCAACGAGGGATATAGGGAGGAAAAGTTGGAATAGCTTCAGAGGCGTTGGAGGCAGGGTGTTGATATGAAATTTACGTGTTTCCACTTGGAAGGGCTCAAAGCTCGTGCCTTGGTCCTCTTCGGCCGGAAAAACCGCGGCCCGGGTTGAATCATTGAGCCAAATGCGATGGCTGTGCCGTTCATCGAGAAAGCTCGTGTCATCATAGGGGGTGATGACCTGTATCTCGTCTAGAATTGGAGGGGAGCTCATTGATGAGATCAAAATAATTTGATGGTGTTTAAGGTGTGAAATGGCATCAATTTCTTCTTGCATTAAACTTTTCGTACCCCTCACGTACTTCCGAGGTGACCGAGATAAGTGGGGCGAGTGACTTTGCGGAGGTCCGCACGCACTCAGGAGATGGTCTCGACGGTGCATTCCCGGACCAGCTACAGCCAGCACTACTGAAGATCTACGCTAGACTCTCAGCAGAGTGGCATGCCTTCTTGCGAATAGATGAGCAGCCAGATCACAGTGTTGTCATGGCGAGAGCCCATGACGATGACTGTAGCGACAACGACGCCGGCACCGAAGGTGTTGAGCGGTCAACTTGTCAGAAGCGGCCTTGTGGTGATATGGACTGTCTTCTGGCAACAACTCGTTTGAATAAGAAAAGGAAAATCGGAACAGCCACTCAAGTTGATGATAACGAAAGCACTCGAAGTTCGACATGCAACGAGTCTCTTGTTCGCTACGCCGATTCCGCAGAAGATAATATCGACGACTGCTGGATTATTGACGATGATCCTGCAGCTGGAAGGCCGCTACAGGAGCCAGCGGACCTACTTTCACATCAAGACTTTCTCACTATTGGTCCATTCGTCCACCTACCAGAATGGGCTCTGGTCGTTTGCATAGACTGCAGGACTGCCGTGGTAGCAGAAGAAATATGCAGTCACTTGAGTAACCAGGTACATCGACGGTGCCATATAAAAAAGAAACGCCGTGAGATACAGTTACAGGTATTGTCTATTTCGGGCATTATCAAGTGTCAAGAGGACATGAAAAATTTCAAACTCCCAGGCCCTACTGTACCAAGGACAGCTTGTAATTTACAAAATTACCCGTTGACTCATGCGGGGCGAGCCCCGGGCGAGCCAACTTAGCAAGCTAAGTTGGCCCCAAAACCCTGGGACACTCCTGAAACCCCGGGACAGCCCCTCACCATGACGCGTCTAAATTTACCTGCATTTCCCACCAAAAAAAACGCCAAAAAAGAGACACAAGACAGTGTAATCCAGTGACTTCGCGTCCATCTTCATTATGAATGCCAATAACCTCAAGGCCGCGAGGGAAGTGGTCCGGTCACGTGCTAACTTCGCCAACCGACCTCAACGCGCTTCTTCCGCCGGCATCACAAAGCCACTCTCTATCAGGGCCGCAACAGTGAAATACAAGGCTTCCTCGAGCAGCGCAGTTGACCGGCTTGTCAAGCAGCTAGAGAACCCCGATTCCGTGAGGCCGGCAGGGCGCCCGCGATCCCTGACCGATGAAGAAGAAGCTATCGTTGCCTTCGTCATGTGGATGGAAAAGTCCGGCTTTCCAGCTTCAAAGCCCGAGATTGAAGACGCCGCCAACACCCTTCGCCGCCGCAGGGACCCAGAAGCGAAGCCAGTCGGTCATTCCTGGTACAGCCGCTTCTGTGAGGATCATCCTGAACTGCAGAAGACCTTCCTTAAGGCCGTCGAGAAGTCCCGTGAGTCCTGGGAAGCCGGAGGCATCACCGACCTCAAAAACTGGTTTGAACGACTTGCTGAGACCATTAGGACCTTCAGGATCGGCGCCTCCGAATGCTGGAATGCAGACCAAGCCGGGATCAGAGTCGGCTGCTTGCGTGAGCGGGTACAGTGCCTCGTTGTGCGCACGAGGAGGAAGACTCGCGCCCAAGTGCTCGACCCGTCGAATCGCGAGACCGCTACCCTCATCGGTACGGGCAGCGCTGCTGGTGACACGACCCTCCTTGGATCATCTTCAAGACTCTCCCGACGCTAGATTACGCCTATGTGGATGCTGATCCACAGATGAGGTTCGCGAAGTCTGAATCTGCCTTCTCCAACGGCGAGATCACAGTGGAGTGGGCACAAGACTTCAACCGGCAGTCTTGGGCGAAGTCTGCGACCGTGAAGCGCCGCGGGCTGCGATTTGAGGAGTGGTTTGGCTGTGACGAGTTTCTGAGAGATCCTGCGAGGAAGTACGTTCAATATGACATTCCTCCAGTTTCTCATGATGATGTTGACGGGGTTTTTCGGCTGCTTATTCTAGATGGCTTCTCAGGGCACGGCATCTTTGCCTTTAAAGAATACTGTATGAAATTCAGCATCTTCGCTATTCCTTTGCCTCCTCATTCTACCCACTTTCTTCAGCCGATGGATGTAGGGGTCTTTCAGCCGATGAAGAATGCGCATCAGAAGATTCTCCGCCAAGCCCTACGCAAAGGCAACATCTCTTTCTCTCGCCTTGACTTCGTGAGGGGTATCCAGGTAAGAAAAGCCATCCTATATAAGAAGAATAGCTTCTGATCGCGGCCCTGGAAAGGAAATCATCGATGCCGGATTTACCCCTAAAAATATCATCTCAGGCTTTGAAAAATCAGGCCTCTTTCCCCCCAACGCAGAGCCCGGAGTCACCTACCTCCTCAAGAAGCAGATGAAGGCGAAGAAAGCAGTTGATCCTGCCTTTTCCTCGCTTTTGCCTTCAGAAACGCGCTTCCAACGCGCCTCTGATACCGCGAAGCAAGTCATGGAGAAGTACCGCGATCTCCTCAGCTCTCCAACCCGCGCTGGCCTTCGAGAAGTCAGCAAAGTCGTCACAGAAGCTTGCCTCCTTGAGGAAACGGTGCCGATATATGTGGATGGCCGAAGAAAGCGGATCGAGAAGCGATATCATGAGAAGAAGAGGGGGAAAAGAGGCAAACCTGTAGGCGACTTCGCTCACAACGTCAGCCTCCAAGAACTGCGTGACCAGCAGGAGGAATTCCTCGCTGAGACCCGCGAAAAGGAACACAGGCGGCAGATACGTGCCACTCGCTCTATTCTTCTTCGCGAGATCGAAAAGTTTAAGGCGGAGTGGCGGGAGAATAAGGAAGTCATTATCAACGGCGTCACCAAGAAGTTGCAGTTCAAGAAGTGGCTTGAACACACAGGGAAGGATAAGGAATATCTATCGATGGATACACAACGATCTCAGATGACCCAACTGCTCAACGAGAAGACTGACGGCTTCATGATAGATACACAGTTGCCGCCGGAAGTCAGTGAGTCGATCCGTCAAGCAAATTATGCCCCGAAACCCTTCAACGCCGTTGACTGGGCCGCCCTCGCTCGAAGCGACGATACTATCGATTTCAACCTCGGCGGGCCGGCTAGCGATGAAGAAGATGAAGAAGAAGAAGAAGAGGAGGAGGACCTTCCAGTGATCGAGTTACCCCGACTTCGCGATAACCGAGCAACGCCGCCTCACGAGCGATCCTCGCCGCCGCTCACGCCCTCATACGAGTCATCTCCATGGCCGGAAACCCCCCTCACGCCGTGCCCTACGCGTCACCAGCCTCAACAACACACATCTCGCGGGTGGAGGATCAATGATATGATCTGGCAAGAAGAGGCCGCATAAGAAGCCAGGGCGAGAGCCCTGGAGGACGCCGGTACAGCCAATTTTGTATGGGGCACCGTCGGGCACAGCAGAAGGGCCTGGGTGCCTAAGCAGCAGCTTCTATAGCTAAATGAAAGTCAATCCAAAAGCCATTCCTTTCGGCATCACGAGAGACTTCAATTTCCCTCAATTTGTGGCTTTACAATGACTTTGGACAGCATAAGAAAGTCAGAGGATGAGAAAAGCGGCAAATCACAGCCAAAATCGGGCCCCGCCGATGTCCCGGGGTTTTAGGAGTGTCCCAGGGTTTTGGGGCCAACTTAGCTTGCTAAGTTGGCTCGCCCGGGGCTCGCCCCGCATGAGTCAACGGGTACGGCTGTGAGCTCTGCAATGTTGCATTATGTAACTCATCAGATTGCTTTGACTTCTATCACTATAGAAAATAGGGGGCAAGAGATGTACCTTTCATTGGCTTCATTTCTATTGGACCAGACCCCTGCGGGGTACGGGTTGGATGCCCCGGCGCAGTCAAGGAGATGTCGCACATCAGGCTTACCCGGTGTGGCTGCAGCTGCTACTGCCTAAACAGGCAAAGCTTTCGTTTGTGTGTAAGAACTGCACGGAACCGTGCAGCCCTTCATGGAGTCTTTTGCTCCTCAGATAATTCTCATCAATTGACAGGCGCCATCAATGATCCCTGTGGAGTCAATTTTCTGACAGATAGCGGATTCAATGCCGCCTAACAATTAATCGTCCGGTTTTGTTGGTGACACAAGACCGCAAGACCCGGTGTCTCGTGACCATGACATAGCAGTTCCTTAGATGATGACGGCGACGGTGAGGGGAATGCAAACCACCTGAAGGGGGGGCATAATGACCATGAGAAACTCATTAGAGCACAAACTCCACCAGCATTTGGGGATGACTCTTGACTCCTCCGGTGAGGTCATAGTGATGCCACGATCCCGCGGGTTGAGCATAATATCCTTGGGTATTGTAGTTGACGCTCGATCATATGATACGATGAGTCGCTCACAAATTAGTGGCGTGATTTCCACCAAAGCAACCATATGACCTAAGAGTGAGTGGAACATACATCTCGGACGAGTATCACTGACCGAAGCTAGAGTTCAGGCGTCCACGTCGGCTGCCGGCCAAGCCCGAACATCGCTGCTGAGTAAGGGCAGCCACATCGGACTGGGCTAGACAAACCAAACGGTGCTGAACAACCCCGCGATGTTCCTAGCTAAGGATAAACGAGCGGGTTGTCCACCGGCCAACACGAGGTCAATCCCTCACCTTCCAACTCAAAGCTAGAGATCAACGCATCGTCGTCATGACAACGAGCATTTACAGTGAGGCTGCAGCCTTGCAGACCTTGATAGAGGGTACGTCTGCTACCCCCGGCTAGGTTCCCGAGCTCTAACCCCCCTAGCCAACCTGCGGGTGTTATACCCAATGCACCAAATGGAGGTCGTGACATACAAGGGCGACGACGGTCAGCTCTATGCTTGCGTAGTCGGGGTGCCGAGTCAGCGCGAGTGGTACGTGGGAGAGCTCGAGATTCTGCACAAGGGCGAGCCTGGAGATCCACCATGGGGTTTCAAGCACTCGCTGGAGAGTGTTTTCCGCAAAACTCAGGAGCTGTCAGGGGCTCAACTACAGAGACAAGGTCGCCGGGGGAGTTAAACCTCGAATCTATTATATTTGTATCCTGATATATGATTCTGAAGAGGTACATGAACTCCGCGATGTTGACTTGCTCTTTGACAGCAGGTGAGCGCTTCCAGGGAGGTAGTGAAGATGATCAAGGGAATTCAGGGTTTATCCGAAGAGAACGCGACTGTCAACAATGTACTGAGCGGGTTTGGGGACGACGATATCCAGCTGACGGCTGCAGGCCCAGAGGGGAGCAGCCCTGATGCTGGCCCGACAGTAGGCATCTGCTTTGGACCGTCGACATCCTTCCTGGTGGCAGGGAGACAACTCGTAGAGCATTTCACGCTCAACAGAAAGCAATCGATCGCCTTTCTACTAGTCTGCCGCCAGCTCGACCTGGTACACCGGAGCGAGGGCGCGAGTAGTGAACCTATCCCTCAGCTGTGCCAGTTCGTCGGCGGTGAAGGCGGCACCGGGAAATCACGGATCATTGAGGCTCTCGTGGAGCTTTTCACAAGCAAGAGGATCTCGAATCGCCTGCTAGTCACGGCAACCTCGGGAACTGCAGCAGCGCGCATCAACGGTATCACCATCCACTCGGCCTGCAGCTTCTCCAAAGATACATCACGTATGGCCGTGGGCAGGGGCGCTGTTAGTGATGGTATCGGATCTTGCACGCCCGCCGATCGATATGTGGACGGCCCTTCGCGGACGGACTGGCGGGAAAGGGACCTCCTGATTATCGACGAGGTCAGCATGCTCGGGGCACGTACTCTCTGGATGGTGAACGAGCAGCTGTGTAGGCTACGGGGGTCTCCAAATGACTTTGGAGGTATCCCTATAGTTCTCTTCTGCGGCGACTTCCACCAGTTCCGCCCCGTGCAGGAGAGGTCGATCCTGCTCCCCAGTACGGCCATCTCGTGGTTCGAACAGGATTCGTTCCAGGTAGAGCAGAGACACCAACACGACAAAGCTCACGCCCTATGGAGGAGATTTACTACCGTCATTATGTTGGACGAACAGGTCCGTGCCGCCGGCGACCCTGAACTGCGAGCTCTGCTGACGCGGATCCGGCGCGGAATCCAGGACCAGTCGGATGTCGATCTCCTCAATGACCGGTGCTACCAAGAAGGCAGGCGGATCCCATGGGAATCGGGCATCGCTGTCGTCACGCCGCTCAACAGGAACCGCTGGAACTTCAACATGGAAGCCACTCTGGCCTTCCAGCGGCAGCACCAAGCAACACTGCGCATCTTCATATCCGATCACAAGTGGAAGGACGGTCAGCCGACGGAGGAGGACTCCACTTCGGGCCACCGGCGGGGATCATTTTAGCCTCTGAGACGACGGCAAAGTTCCACTTCGTCGGCATGTCGCCCGGGACGATCTTGCTGACGCCGATGAGCATCAGGATAGAATGCCAGCGGAAACGGCCGTGGCAGCAGCACGACGTCACCCGGAAGGGTTTACCGTGCACGCCAGCATTTGCATGCACCGACTATAAGGTGCAAGGGAGGACCCTGCGTCGGGTGGCGTTGGAGCTGCGCGGGACCAGGACGACAAACATCGATGGTAAGGTGGTGCCCAGCCAATGTGACCCATACAGTCTATACGTGCAGCTGTCGCGCTGTCCATCGCTAGACGGGATCATGCTGGTGTCGAAAGCTCGAGAGAGGGACCTAGTTGGTAATAAGATCCCCGCCGACATGGCACTTGCGAAGGCGAGGCTCGAGCTGCTGAGCCAGGAGACTATCGGAAAAGCTCCAAGCTGGCTGGATGGATAGATAACAACATACAAAAAATGTTGCGGTTCGAGCATAAGTGGTAGCTTCGGTTCCGGTCTGATGACCGAACGCCGGGCCTTTTCGAGGGCTAGTTGGCGTGATGGTTGAAACCAAGCATCCCCCGTTTTGTTACACAAAAATGTGATTGATACAGGAGAGGTAGGCCAGCACAAGCGATGTACATATGAAGCGGAATGAAACGAGAGGATAAGAATAAAGACAAAAAACCGCAGCATTCGTTTCTACGGTCCAATAGGGCAATAGGGCAACCATACATACACACATGTAGACTATACATGTAGACTATAGGTAACGTACGTGATAAGCGAGTGGATCAAACAAGCGAGTGGATCATCCATACTGTGCACCTAAAAATCATAAACCTTAAATTTCTAAAAGCTTCTATAAAATAGCTATAGATCTAAAGAGAGTAATTCTATAAATCTAACTAAAATAGTCATAAGCTTATGATTTTCTTAGATTTTTAAAAAATCTCTTTAATTTTTCAAAAATAAAAAACTATAAAAAAACAGTGCGAATAAGAAATTCTTAAATAACTTATTAATAAATTATTTTAAAAGTCTAAAAAAATTACTAAGATAGTTTAGATTTTTTAATAAACCTTATTTTATATTCTTAGCACATATAGATTTTAATTAGATTATTTAGAAATTTTTTAACTTGTTTTGGATTTAGGTGAGATTTACACTATAGGGTAAAAGTGATCCACTCGCTTGTTTGATCCACTCGCTTATCACGTACGTTAGAGAAAAGGATAAAATTCCGTGGCAAGAATACAAACCAACGATCGTGCAGAAACTGCAGAGCAAGAACAGAGGTCAGAAATTATGGACAGCCAATAACGAAGCGAGCTAAAGCAACCAATTAAGTCCAAAAGGAAGGGCACAAAAAAGGTGAGAGAGATGAAGGACTTTGGGCTAATTAGGAAGCGCGAACTGCTGCACAAATCAAAGCGAAGCGCTTAAGTTCAGGGGCAACGGCATAGGACCTCTCGTCACTTCGTTCCTCAAGGCATTCAATTTGATGGCGCACTGTCCACTGCAAACGGGGCATCCAGGCAAGCATATGCAATATGCTTGCCGAGAGGCTGAAAAGGCGTCGAGCAACACAGACACCCCCGTGCAAGCAGAACAAGATATCATCAAGTCATCAATCAATAAGGCCATCAAGTTGTGGTCCACTATCGAATCCACCCGATCGTATGTTCGCGATACCTGCCGCGTATCCAAAATGAACAAGGGTTGATGTTTACTTCGCCCAATCAAGCCTGACGACAGCTGTGGAGGTCGTACGGTTCTACGGCTGTTGACCGCCTAGATCAGCATGCCCGATTGCTGTACATCATTCCAACCTGAAAGTCTTCCTTCCACCAATTTGGTGCCGCATCAAAAATTGCCTTTCAGCAAACTTCCTCTAGAATTCATTATCACCATATTACATTACGTTCCAGACTTCGTCTCGCTTCGATCACTCGTTGAAAGCTCCAAGCATGCTCGTGACGCATTGCAAAGGTCTTCCCCTACAATTATCCCCACATCTCTTCGCACATCTGCAAGTCTATCGGCGAGGCATACTGTGCTCAGCTCTCTGATCACCGTCGCGGTTACAGATTGCCACCGCCGGCAATCTACCCTCTCCGGGTGCTTTCCATGGTTTGGCTACCATCACCTTCTAATATAATTCTTCTAAGGTGAGGTCTGGCATGTAAACTTCTTCCCGTTGCTAGTAGGGGTCCTCGTCTTCGATCGTCGTCGACAACGGCGAGGAGAATGCGCTAAGCAGCTCCTCCGCCTGTTCCAACTTGTCTTTTAGGTGGATCCAATTGAAACTCATCCATATCCGAAAAGTGATATTTTCCCTTGAAAGAGTCGACTGAACTTCTCTGAAACGGTGCTTGCTCGAACCTGGTAGGTCTGCTCAACATTTCGGCCGTCCGCTTTTATTTTTATGAATTCAATCATCATTGGCGTCTTAGAGTAGACATCAGTATCGAATATTCCCCAGCAGGTCTGCTCGACATTCTCTGCTGATACGAAAGATGACCACTTGGCAACCGGTCCCTCGCTAAAACGCGTTCCCGTCTGCAACATCGAACTAGCCCGATATTCATGAAGGGGCACGATAGGATATAGACCCATTCCAGTGCTCACAATAAATTTTAAATAGCTCTTCACGCGGGATTCTTATCCCTTATTTATAGTATTAAGAGATAGCGATAGCCACTAGCATCAAAACTGCCAGTATAAGTCCCAAGCAATCTCATCCGCTTGATGTTCTTGCGGTCCCACGTTAACATCTTGCCCTAGTCCACATTCGGTGAGGGACAACGTTGGAACTGGCTGGGCGGAGACCATTGAATCAGGCGGCATAGTGGCCGTTTGAAATTGTTCTAAACCCATGTCGAACATGTTGTCCCTAACTTCCGATGCACTAGATCCCTGCTGAAAAGGGTTCGTCCAGATGGGCGGGAAGCTGCCCGCCTCCAGACCCTGCATGTTCAACTCTTCGGCGGTGCTGACATCGCTTGAGCTCCCGTAGTTGGGGCTCAGCGAACTGCCGTGGGTATCAAAGGCAGAAGAACAAGCGAGCAGCCCACCCACACACTTCTTCGCCTCTTTCGCGACGTATTTATGGATGAGAACGCAATTGCAGTGGGTATGCCGCAGTAATTGGGTCTTCAGGTAGTAAACTTCGGCATTTAAAGAGTCGACACATGTTGAGAGATAGCGGTTCTGGTCCTCCATAGCTGCTTCGCGAGAGGCGAGTGCTGAGGCTTCATCACGCTTGCGGGCACGACACTTAGTCGCCGCAATGCGGTTACGTTCGATGACACGGCGCCGGCGGGGATCCTTGGGAAGACCATCACCGTCCAGTTCCTCCTGTTGGCTCGCTACCTTCTGCTCTTTTTGCTGCTTCTTGGGTTTTCGGCCCCGTTTCCTTGGCTTAGGTGACCCTACAGCCTGCCCAGTGGCACTGAACTCCAAAAGCGCCTTTTCTGCTTGCGATTGACTCCGTTTATGGGGCCGCCGGTTCAGGTCCTTGTGTCCTATGACGGATGGTTGCATATTTTGCGGTGCTTCGTTACCTCCAAGATTCTTGAATTCTGCGGGCTGAGTCGGTAATGCGATGTAGGAGGATTTATGACCCACTTCCATCGGGACCAGGGAGGCATCAATTGCTTCTTCAAAGAATGAGCTGCCACCTATTTGGCTCGGCGTCGGCTGATATGTCAAACTGTTTCGAGGCTTTGGGAAGCAGTACTCATCCAACTGGATGGCGGGATCATTAGTAAGATGTGGTGGCGATGACGTCGGGGGGACGCATGATCTCCTGGCAGGAGCATACGGAGACGAAATAAAATGATCCAGCTCCGCGGATTGCTAGCTCGGATGATAAGCTGCGACGAGAGGGGTTAGAAAGCCTAAGTTGATATGCAAGAAGAGGGAATTCAAGGGAAGTTTCCCAAGCAGCGAGACCAGACGACATGGGTAGGGCACGGCAGGATCGAGGAGAACGCGAGGATAAAATATGGCAGCTTTCACAAGCAACTACCTGACCGAAATGCGGTACTAAGAGCAGTGCGCAAAAGTTTATCCATACCCTAGCAAGCAGCACAGCATCAACCGAAACTAAGCATAGGATAACCGGGCCATGAACAGAAAACAAACTTTGCCCATGGGAGCGGGACGTCCAAACGCCCATCTTTGAAACCGGAGGAGACCAGAAATCCCTCCGAGGAGATGGATGACCTATGAAGCTATGATTGGCCAATCTGCCGAGGGTTTCGGAGTGCAGCAATTAGCCATCACCCATGTCGTTGAGTCTCGAGGGACAAGCAATTTCCCAGGGCCACGGACCACATAGAGTCCTGCATGCAGAACTGCTCGACTTGCTTGAGGCTCATAGAGTTCTGAGATGGAGTGGCCTGGACGGGCACCAACGAGGTTGCGAAGGTAGGGGATGGGTGGGCGGTTTACAATGTGCGGAGGCATGTGATTGTGCTTCTTTTGGGACCGGAAGGCGCCGAACAGAGGCTCAGATGAGGATACGGCCGGGAGCATCTTGACCCTAGGTCTCATCCAGCGTCAATGCTGAGCACGTGAGAATATGAGTAAAAGAAAGAGAATCCTCTCTGAACAGCTCTCAAGGGCAGATCTGCATGGCCCCACTCTACTCCGTATGCTGCGAGGAATGGGAGGGGTGCCGCGTTTTCTCAACGGCGATTAGCGCCGGGTCCTCACCTCAAGGTTTAGGCCATTGCGTCATGTTTTCACTCGATCTCCTGACACCACATAAACTCTATGTTGGAGCCAGGGAGTGCGTCGGACGTCTGCTCCGGCGTAGTGCATTCTTCTTGTGTCATCCTCATTCTCCGCTCCCGCCCCAACAGTACACAGACAAGGAGATCGTATCATGGCTACGGCTAACCGCCATAAGAATGGCGTTCAATTCTTTTCACCGGGCTTATAGTTCAGGGTAACCAAGTCAAGATCTGCAACCGCCAATTTCCCCAAGTTCAGCGCCGAGACGCTGCGCACTTCGCGCCGCGCTGCACATTGCTCGCTAAGTGAAGAAACAAGTTAAGCTATAGTTGTCAGTTAGGCAAATGATGCGTCCGTGATCTGATACACCGAGTACGGCTCAGAGACCACGGCGAGGTGGCTCGAAACTTCCGACCAGTCTGCAACAGTACCCCCGCCACATGAGTTTCCCCGAAGTATCCCTGATACCTGGGAGTGATTGGCATGTGAACATGGCTGAGAGCCGGGGCGAAGATGGGTCTTACTGTATCCCTCAAAGGCCAGCACACTAGACTAAATACGTTTCTGACAACTCGGACTGAGATCTCCCAAAGTGGGGACCCGCATGCTGACAAAGACCTTGCCTTAAATGATTTCCGGCGGGTAACCCCTCGCAACGTAATGGGGCTCCACTTTAATTAGGCCGAGCTTCAAAACACATGTTTGCGATGCAAATTTCCACCCTTCGAAATCGATCCTCACCGAGACATCAATCCCACGCATCATGGATGGATCAAGGAGTGTAGAAGAGCTGATGAGGCTCCTACGGGAAGCTGAGCAACGCGCCGAGGAAGCTGAGAGAGGACGACAAGAGGAGCGACAACGCGCCGAGGAAGAGCGACAACGCGCCGAAGCGTCAGAGGAACAAACACGACTCACGACACTTGACGAATACATCGCAGCCTGCCATACCTCCGTTTTCTCCCGATTTGCCATCGAAACAGACCCAAATCCGACCTCGAGGGGCTCCATTACAAATCCGCGTGACAAGTGGTGACCCAAAAATCTGAGGCCATGGCCCGACTTCCTTGATCAACAGAAGCTCATATTCGGCACGCTCTACGATTCATTCCCTACCGACCGCCGCGTTTTCGAGAACCGAAATTTCCTGGCCGGCTTGGGAAACAGGATCTCTCAACGGCCGATAGTAGACGAGAAGACGCTCGAATATTTCCTGCATAATAGCGTGGAGGATCCGGTCAGAGCCATCATACAACAGCTCAAACTGGTGGAAGAGGTCAGAAGGGCCTTTCAGATCGGAGATGGTGTCGTCTTTGAGAACCATCCCCATGCCCTCAGCGACGTCGCCGAGGAAGTCGTGGACAGGGAGACCCCAGCGACACCACCGCGGACGCCGGACCATCGAAGAGACCTCAACCAGCTGCGACCGGATCAAATCTGCGTCTATCGATCCGACAATACCCTGTCTTCCCGGCGCACCATGGTTTACGTTTCCGAGTATAAGCCGCCTCACAAGTTGACCGCTCCGCATCTTCGTCTCGGTCTCCGCGCCATGGACATCCACAAGGAAGTTGTGAACCGAAAGACGATTCCAACTTCTGTAGACCCTGACGCGCGTTTCCAGTACCACGCAGAGAAGCTGACGGCATCTGCCATCACGCAGACATACCATTACATGATTGAAAGTGGCCTTGAATATGGGCTTCTGACTACTGGCGAGGCCATCGTGTTTCTCAAGATTGACTGGGACGAACCTGAGACGCTGTACTATCATCTAGCGGAGCCTGGTCCGGAGGTGTCAGCTCATCCAAGCAACCTCCATATCTGTTCGGCTGTCGGTCAATATCTTGCGTTCACCCTCATGGCTCTCGGTTCGCCAGGAGAACGACGGGAGAATGGGCAGGAGGAACGTCAAAAAGCTATGGAGAACTTGAAGACATGGGCCGAGGACTTCGAATCGACATTAGAAAATGAACGATCGGCGTCATCAGACTACTCACCTGGTCATGAACCTACCACCTACAAGGGCGTCGATCGGACGCCACACTTGCCCCGCAGAAGGAAACGTCGAATCGCTAAGAGTGATGACGAGTCGGCGCCCAAGCCACCGGACACACCTACGCCAACCGGACGAAGTACCAGACAAGGAACTAGGCGAAGCCAGCGACTGGCGCACCGGCCGCGCGGAGGGGGCGGTGAGCAGGGTCGGCAGTACTGTACGCAGAAATGCCTGCTCGGGATGGTCAAGGGAGGTTTTCTCGACCCAAAGTGCCCGAACGTGGCACTTCACTGCAAGAGCTGTGCTCCCGCCCGCGCACGTCATCCTGTCAATCATGAGGAATGGCTTCGCCTACTCTGGAAGCAGCTGGAACAGTCTCTTGACGACGGGGTCAGGCCATTGGAGGAGGGTGGTGCGCGGGGTGTGCTCTTCCAAGTGACCCTACTTGCGCATGGCTACACCTTTGTCAGCAAGGGCACGGTGCGGGCTTTCATCAAGGATCTCGAGCACGAGGCTGCTGTTTACGAGCGTCTCAAGCCTATCCAAGGCGTCTACGTGCCTGTCTTCCTGGGTGCCATTGACCTCCGATCGATGAACAAGATTTACTACTATGACCATCGGGTCTACGTGGTGCACATGACATTTTTGTCCTGGGGAGGGTGCAGCATCGACAAAGCACAGAAGGTTGGCGACATAAACAGGTCACTCGAAGACGAGGCCATTCGGTCCTTGAGAGCCATGCATCGAGAGGGCGTGATCCACGAAGATGTGCGACTTGCGAACATGTTATTTAACTCTGAGACCAACGGGGTTATGGTGATCGACTTTGAACGGGCTTTGCTACTCGAGCCGCCTCGGCGTCCGTTGGCGCAGCTGGTGCCGAACAAGCGAGCGTGGAAGTCGGAGGCGATGGATGTCAAGAAGGTGACTGGTGATTCAAGCAAGCGAAGTCGGTCAGATCGAAGTTTTTCAGAGGATATTTGGTTGGCAAAGACGGCGTTCTTAGAGCGGAATACTCACCGTGGAATATGAGTTGCGAGCTCTCCTTGTTAGCAAATCTGAGAACAGCCGAAACGCATCATTTTCAGTCTATCGGGTAATTACAGTACCGTACAGTAACGTACTAATCAACTTTACCATCAATCACCATTGTTCTGCCCTACATTACATCAGACTTTCACGATCGATTCTCCTACGCAAGATGGTTTCGGTAATGCGATAAATCCATTATAACATTGCCGGATTGACCAGCAAAAGTGAACGCGCACTCCGCTTGTGTCTCGTACTGTTCTAGCGTATATCCTCACGATCGATCAGATGCCCGTACTTGTTTATACGTTCTTCGCACCAGCATTCCGGACACTGGTATGAGGACGAGTGCTTTTTGCTCCATGAGTCGACAATCGAGTCGTGACCTACCAGAATTCCAGAAGCGGACTCCCTAGGGTAACGCTTTTCCATACCTTTCCAGTAGCTCTTCCGCTTGGGCCGATACCGATAACAATCGCAGCATGGCGCCCAAGATTTCTTGAAGCGACCGCGAGCGTCTAATGGTCGTATGACATGTAGAAGTGCGAGCATTGCAGAGCAATTCAGGCGAGAAGCACGATGCTTGGATGTGCAGGGGATCATTGTGACTGTCATCGAGGAAATATTAAGCAGCCGCTTGCACGTGAGTGCCAGGAAGAGTTGGTCGACCGAGCCAGCATGCATAAAGATTTGAAGCAGCAGCTCATTCGGCAGCGCCAGGAGTCCTGATGACTGAGTTGCCTGTGGCTGTTCGAGAAGCTGCTTTACTCAGCAAAAAAGGTCAAACACTCTAAGACGTAGATGTAGCCTACTGTTTGTGGGATCTTGAATGCATTCCACTGGGTAGGAGCGTGCTCGCTCTCGCAATCCGCGAGGTCATAGGGCCACAGTCCGTACATTGTGAATGGCGAATGCGGAGTACCGGTAGGTCCTGAGCGGGTTCTGGAAGATGTCGCTGCTGACGTGAGTCGTCCTGCTGAACCGGCTAGCCAGACGGAAGTAAATAAACAAATAGATGATGAATAAACAAAGTAACCTAGTTAACGTGGGCTATTTAGTTATGCCTGAAAGTCTGGATAAAGATTTCGTTGCAGTTCATGTGGCTTCTCATCTCGGACTTCTGCCCCGCAAAATTGTCAACTGTTTTCGTTGGTAACCCCGGCAACTGAAGTTGAATGAATGAATGAATGAAATTTATTCCGTCCGGGAGGACTAACCTCATAGGGCCAAGACCACTGGGCTATTTACAGTTCTAAGCTTTTCTGCTCGCGTCTCCCAGAAGCCCTGCATTCTTCCTCATCCGCTGGTTGGTCTCGCCTCGCTTGACTCTATGTGACAGGCCTGCTTGAAGGCCAATTTCTCCAAGTGTTCAGCATCCTATCTTCAGCAGCTGAAGCATGGTCTGCCAGCTTGAGGCTGTTTGGTGTTAGTACCGCCAGGTTTGGCCGCTAAATGCTGTTGGTTAGTGTTGAGACCGTATGACTGGGATGTGGATACTATGTAAGGAGCTGTGCTCCTCTCAGACACATGTAACTTAGACCTTTCAAGAACAACACATCATCTTCCACTCCCGCAATATTGCTTTATCAGTTAGTAAGTCATCCAATCTGGTTTGCATCAAGTCTCTTCGTGTCCATGGCGAACCTAATCGCCGCCCGCACCGCCTGTAGGTTAAGTGCCCATTTAGGTCCATCTGATGCTGCTTTTCCGCCCAAAATCCAATCAACCACTAACTTGGTACTTGTTGAAGCACAACTTAGCAGCAATCCAAAGGCCATATGAATCGTGAGCGATGCAAGGTACATTTCTCGCCACTAATCGAAAGTATAACAGCGCCGTATTCGCTCAACAAGACATACTATCGGCCTCTCCAGCCTTGTCCCTGGGTCCGTTACAGTTCTTCGCTCTCCTCCTCTCCATGGACTTGGGAAAATAGCCATTACCAACGGCTGCGCCGTGCGTTGAGCTAGCCATTGACCGACAAGGAAGTTTAAGCCAAAAATTTCCCGTGCTTTTGGACTCCAGCTGAGTTCTTTGAAAGACGTGATAGATGTTTGTTGTTGTTGCTGTTGTCTTTAGGCCGCGTCTGACGCATGGTTGCGTAGATTTCGAAGAGCATAGTTGATGGTAGGTCATCTTGCCTTTCAGTAAGGCTGACGGGAATAGGCGGGCAAGAGAATGGACCACCAATGCTGGCATGGGGCTCGAATGGACTTCCGGACTCGAGGCGGAAGGCGGCTCCTCCACACATGTCTGTGCTGTGTTGCTCGCGCAGTCTCAAAATTGCATCCTTCAGGGAAGCCACCTCTTCCTCACATCTTTCAAGGCTGGCCAAATGCTTCCATTCACGAAGCCGAGCCATTCTTTCGGTCGTCCTTTCAATCCGATTTTCCTTCTTCGTCACTTGATCGCATACTTTGCATTTTTTTGCTTCGTCCTGCCGCTCATACACGAGCTTCAATCCGCAGGTCTCTCCAATGCGGTTCTCTTTGTTGCATTGTTGACGAAACCTGCCCCACTTCCAATTGCCGCATGCCCAGACAACCTGGTCGAAGTAACACATCATGAAACTGGGTGAGGTAAAATGAACAGAAGAAGATTTTAGCCTGGAATGGGAGTCTTTTGAGCCTGGCTGCTGGGGCTCTTTGCTTATCTACTCAACCAACAGCTATTGATTAAGTCTTTTCGAAATCTCATGATGACTCCGTTCGGTGGGCGCGAAAGTCAATTTCGCACTCTTTAGCTGATCAACAGGGAATGCTGTTACTGGCTGCCTGTCGTATGAGAATCACACACAGACCCGCCAATCACCAACGATGTCTTCGCCAACCGACGAGCAGGGGGAAACCAACAGAACGTAGCAGTGGCAACATCATCGCACGTAATCATTGAGTCGGACGAAAGGAAACTATGCCCCCGCTCTTATCACGTCGGTGCCTGCTTACTTCATCTTTGGCCATGGCGCACTCGCCCACTTGTACGAGAGACTAGAATTGTTCCGTTCACTTTACTCGGCAGTTGGTGCCCTGAACCTTGCTAAGCCGGGTAAAGGTTCTTCGGTACCAGAATTGCGCTCTGCCCACTCCCGACACTCTCGGCTTGGCAATTGAGGTAGCCCGACGAGCCATTGTTGGCTTGGCTTGATGATCTTGGGGGTGGGGGGGAACGTGATCCGGAGCATTGGCGGATCAGGAAGGAACCCGCATACAGCTAGCCACAGATCGGGATAGTAGGCCCGATGCAATCCGCCGATTATCACAGAGTGGTTTAAGATGCGGAACCTTTGCAAAACTTGGCCGAGGCCCATATAAGCTGCTTATGCTACTGGACAGCGGCTACCACACCAATCCCGACACAACGGTACGCTAGCGGCGTCGCCAATTTGTGCGCCAGGTCAGCCATACACTGCTGTATCTTGCTTCAAAGACTGCTAGAACCAACAGATACGAGAGACCTAACCCAGAACTACCTGAAACATTATTTAACCCTGGATGACGTCAGTTCCCACTTTTTGACGAGGCATGACTATTCCATTACACAGCACAAATCCCTGATAAAGGGGGACCCTCAGGTGTGCTCGAAGCAACACCTGGCGAGAATTCATAAGGTTACCCACACCTACCTTCTAAAAGCTGTTGTGTGGGTGGGTCTGTTCAAGCGCTTACGAAGAGAGCTGTGGGTCCGGGTTACCGGGGAGAAGTTCCGAGTCACACAGCCTAGACGTTGGACAGGTCATGGACCAGGTGCCCTCTTCTCTCTTTCCTCTTTTCATCCCTCCCTGCGCTTGTCGACAGTAATTCATTTGAAGGCCCAGTGCGCGTAGCGAGGAGAAAAGGTCGTTCACCACTCGCTTTCTAGGTTACAAGACTTTTGACGCCCAGGCCATGACAATTCATCAGCGATACCACATTTTCACAAGGCAAGTCGACCGAGTACGAAGAAAATGGCTCGATACGAGTGATATGATCACGAGCCGACATCCAAAATTTCACCACTCTGAGCTACTGCATTGAAAATAAGTGCGCTTATTACGAGATCACCAGTACTTAGCTATGTGTGACGCGAGGGAACTGGACTTATTGTTCACAATCTGAGGCGATGGCTTACCTACTTGCATAGATAAATTATCCGTGATCCAGGACGAACCACGTGTGATCCATGATGACCGCCACTGGCCTTAACAACTATTCAGCAAAGTCCTTGCCTACTGAAGCATGCACAGTGGAAGAACGGCACATTTCCTATATCATACGGCGCGAGTGAGGCTTGGGCACCCACTCAAGCATGCAGAGTTGAAATGCGCAGCACCCACTTCTGCTCCAACCACGGCCCTTAGATTTCTACACCCCATTTCGCTTCCAGAAATGCGCCGCACGTCGAAATGCCGCGCGTTGCTTACACCAGGGCCCGTACCAACATGTAGAGTTCATATTAGGTAAGTTGAGCAACTTTACAGGAGACGCAAACCGCTTGCCAAAGGTGTCTTGAGGAACGAGGTTTGATATAGGATAGTCATAGAGAAGAGTTTGCTACGTATTTCCAAATGACACTTATCTAGCAGTTTCGCTATCGCCGCCATGTTGAGGTGGTGTCTCTGTCATGTGACTAGTGATGCAGTCTGCGAAGGCCGAAATAGACGGTTTCTCCAGCGAACAGAGAGAGAGAAAAGTGGAAGTTTATTGGGGCGAACGGATTGGGTGGTCCTCAATCGCAGTCTCAGCACGGCGGCTGCTTTAGACAAGTAGGCCGAAGGCCGTTTTAGTCCGCCGTCTCAAAAGAGGATACAGGGTCTGCCGAAGTCCAATTTACACCGTCACACAAGAAGATACCTAGTCCAGCGTTTTGCCTCATTGTCAAGTGTCCTAAAATGACTGGCGATTTCATTATATATACCTTCTCGGGCCTGCCTCTAACATTCGCTGCCTCTAACATTCGCTGCCTCTACTCAGAGTGTATCCAAGGATGAATGTGGATTCATCGTGATTTCGAATTGAGGACATGTCAAATGACTTCTCTCCAGTTTGACTAGCTGAATGGTGGAAGCATACTAATCAACAATAAGCGAAGTCTTGCCTTGATTCCCTGGTACTGCGGGTGAGGGTAAAAGCGACAAAAACCTTTGGCTTCTTAGGAGCACACGCTTCTCGTTCAGTCCGCCCTGGTGATCGAGGCTAGAGGATGAGCCTTCCAGTTCACTCACGATATGGGTAAGATCCTGTGCTTACCACCTGGTGCAGTTGGGGAGCAGAGTGTGAGAATCACTTGCTTTATCTTCGAGACGCAGGCGCCTTGTATTCTTTCACACTCAGCAGTTTTATTTTATTTTATTTTATTTTATTTCATTTCTCGCCTTTCATCGTTAGAAACACAACCGTTTCTCGGCCCTCGTCCAGGGGGGTCCCAGCTTTCATTGCCACCGTTTGCGAAAGCGAAAGGGGACGATGCACCCGAGAGGACACTCCTTTTTCTTGGTCAGCGGTGAAGTGCCATGGCTCGGAACAAAATATCCATAATCCCATTGCACACGCCAACAAGGCAAAAAAAGACGTTGCCACCGGGGCGGCTTGCTTCGTTCATTAACTTTCTGCAACCTTTATAGTCTAAGCATCGATCTACAAAGTGGCAAGAGTAAGTAGACCACACCAAGTTCCCCCCAGCAAACCCGAGTAGGAAAAGTTCAAATCAGTTGTTGTGGCAGCCTCTTCGAAACTGGAAAGTTCTACCCTGTATCAAAGATACTGTTCAATGCCTGTCCGTCTTCCTGTGAGTCTTCCGACCCTACTAGATAACAGAACTCAGGACCGGATCGTCTCCATTTGAGCATTTCGACTGAAATTTCGGATGTAGGTGCGTAGATAGATCCGAGAAGCCGGCCTCGTGTTTCAAGACGCTCTCATGGAAGGTACTATTAGGCAGCGGCAGATCATGTACCTGCACCGTGGAGTAAGCTCTGAGAAAGCACAAAATGCTCGCCTTCATTTCATGTAGCCCGCTCATTGGATCAATAGTGAGTTCCTGACGACCCAGGCTTCCGGATGATAGGCCAAAGGCAGTGAGAACCCGGTTATAATAACATTTATCTTCTGCATCACGTTTCGAACGCTTACGTGCTTTAGGAAGCGACAAAGAGGGCCTCCCAACATCACGCGGCGATCAATCGATGGGAAAACACGATTCTAATAACTTTCAGCAGCTTGCTAGACGTACTGACCGGGGCTCAATTTTGGACTTGCCCACGCTGGAATCGTAGTCGGTTCGATAAGTTCGATATTACTGCATGCTGATGACACAATATCCGCAGATGCTTGTAGGGCTAATGCCGGCAATCACGTAGATCGTCGTCCGGACAGCCCAGGCCCTTTGGCTGACAGAAGCTGCAGAATGAATTTTCGAGCAAAGGACACGATATGCATAGCCAATCATACGCAACGGTGTCTTGAAGTGCTCATGCGAGCCAGGTTAGGCACCCGCTGCATATTTATGCTAGTAGCGAACCGATTGACGGCAATTGAGGACTTACCAGGCAACGATTGTTTGACAGAACAATAGTAAGACGGCGAGGTTAGCAAGCCTACGCACTCTCAGGTAAGTCAGTACGCGAAGTGATCTACACAGAACAGTGCAGATCGAGAGAAGTTTGTCTGCCCGGATTTCCGTCATCTCACCCCCTGATCATCATCGGTCATCGACCCCAACATGTACCGGACCATCGGAAGCCAAGGCCTGAAACCCGGGCCTCGAGATTGTGATTGCTCTTGATGGTTGAGCCTTCAGCGACCCGACCCTTAGCAAGACACCTCCCCTCCGCTCGCCTCCAAGAAAGAGAACAGGACCACCTTGGTCAACAACCTTCTGGGATTTCGTTCCCAGTTTTGCTACGACGGTTTTACTAAAGATCATATGTTATCATGCCACATGGGATTCAGATCTGATGCTAATTGACTGCTCTACAGATTTCGAGGAGTGTTGCATTTGCGGGCTATTCATATTCTGCCCCTGGCGATCTTGTGACAAGCTTTGTTTTTTTTCCCTCACTCTAACCTCGCGCAAAAAAAAAAAAAAAAAATTACGTCTCCAGAGACTGAATTAACCCTACGAGGATCCCGGGCAGAAAAGTTACTGACATTGTCACAGGCTGGGAATATCACAGAGCTGACGACTACTTGAGGGGGCCTATAGTCCGGCCTATTCCCGTGGCTTGGTCTTCCGCAACTCCGTTGTGCTCGGAAGACCAAGCACGGGGGGTACGTTGACTAAGGAAATGGCCGGTTGATTAGGGAAATTAAGGAAGATACTTCTATTTCTATAGAGATTCTTAATAAAAATAAGTACCTAGGTTAGTTAAGAAAACTTAAAAAGTCTAAAATTATCTAAGTAACTTAAGATAAAAAAGATATAATTACTTATTAAGAAATATTAGATAATAAAGTCTTAAGTTATTTAAGAAGATATTTTTTATATAGTAAAAAGTGACTTCTTATCTCATAGAGATTAGGCGTATAAGGAGGTATCTTTTTCCCTAATCAAGAGCCCCTTTCCTTATTCAAGCGCCCCCCGTGCTTGGTCTTCCGAGCACAACGGAGTTGCGGAAGACCGAGTCACGGGAATAGGCCGGACTATAGGCCCCCTC
Source organism: Fusarium virguliforme (assembly GCA_020883615.1). NCBI lineage: Eukaryota > Fungi > Ascomycota > Sordariomycetes > Hypocreales > Nectriaceae > Fusarium > Fusarium virguliforme. The sequence continues at coordinate 92,799 of JAJHJD010000021.1, forward strand.
AAGTACGGCGACTAAGACGGGGATGCTAAGAAATACGCGGCTCTCATGAAAGAGCTGCGGGAGGCCATAACACGAGCGGTGGCGACTCCATTGCCACTTCTAATGCGCCCTCTTGATACTAGTATCTTGGCCACTTCGATTTTAAGGGCATCGAGGCCCATGTTGGCTGGATTAACCTCATGTCCTATGAGTTGTACCACGGCTGGGATAGCGACAAATCGGAAACCAGGTTTTGTCGCAAACCAACCTGTTTGAAATTGACTACTCCTGGGACCTGGCAAGTGTCACTGGACCACTTGGCATCTATCTAGCACCTTTAGCTGACACACAAAGCGCTTGCAGTTCTAGCGCGTTGGCGTTGAGCCTTCCATCGCCGTACTCGGTTTGGACTTCTATGGCCGATCCTTTGAGCTCAAATTTTCTTCGTGCTGGAAGCCCCGCTGTGGCTTCAAGGGCGCTGGCCAGCCCGGTCGCTGCTCTAGCATGACTGAAATACTCTCATGCCGGTAAGCAATCATGAAACTACTCCACTTGACAAAATGAAGCGTATCTCTTACCACTTTCTGGCGAATAGAGGCCATGGAAATAATGGACAAAACGGGCAGAAGTCCCTACCGGTATTTTACGAGGCTGCCGCTGTCCGATACATCGTCTACACGGCCACTGGATCTAGAGTGTTAACGGGAACAGATGTCGATGAACTACAGCACGTTCGCGGAGTGGACCTTCTTCCCCTCACCAGACCTTGCTCCTGTGACTTGCCTGACCACTATCGTCACCCTAGGTCCCAACATTCAACTTGGTATCTTGGCGGCTGGGCTACGACATACTGAAAGACCATGATGCTAACTCGAAGCTGCAAAGAACTCTCAGATGCAAGTCTATAAGATGAATGACGAGTAAGTCTCTCAGAGTTCCCGTGGCAGGGAAAGGTGGTCAAAATTAACCAACTAATCCATCCGTATTCCAGTAAACGCTCCACGACGCCACAATTGCCATGAGGTGCGGCGCGGTGGAATGAACACTCTCCATCATTATCCCCCAAAAAAGCGCCTGCTCCTCGACCCAAACAGTATTTTATAACCTCGGTAGACCCACTAGTGATTGCTATGCGCAGAAGATCCGTCCAGTCGCACCACCGAAGTGCTTGTCAGCGCCGTTGGCCAGGATTGCCGTAACCCTTTCGGAGCTCCCGCCCAGGACGGCGTAGTGTAATACTGTCACTCCGGAATCTGTCTGGGCCGTGATATCGGCGCGGTTGTTGACAACCGGCTTGACGAGATCGGCGAAACCAGCCAAAGCCTGCAACGCGGATCGCGGACGCGGCTCGTCGGTTGATAACTGAAGCATTAGTCCCGCTTACAAGCAGAAACGACACAACGTCTGAATGATTTCCCTGGACCTTGATCAGCTTCCTATCTTTTCACTACTGACTATCTTTACAAAGAACAAGCCTGGCTCTAAATCTCTACCCATTCTTCCTCGCGCAGCCGTACTCCCTCCAAGATCCTCCCATGTGCGTCCTCCGATCAGCTCGCACTCCTGTCGTATTTTCGCCATGAGGACCTTCAAGAAACTGACAGGACTCTTCGAGAGTCCCGACTTGTTGCCGGAGCTGCCCGCTGTTGAGTCTAGTGGAATGAATCCATCCGGCCCAAGGGTGACGGATTCATCGGCAGCCTTCCACGCAAGCCCCAGAGAGCCACACAGTTCGACATAGTCGCTGTAGGACGACAGATAAAGTTGCCCAGCAAACACATTGAGCTGGACGATAAGGTCCCGCGGATGGTGTCACGGTTTTCTTGTTTGGGGAATAGTGTAGAGGTTGAGATGATCAAGTGACCCAAACCCAAGATTCACCCAAGGGGAGTAGAGCCGCAGGGTGACATGTCGAGACGTCTCGATATCCGGTAGAAGATTTTGCGCCTCGTACGGACTGATAACCAGAAGGCGGTTATTAGCAATCTCTCTCTTGCTTGTCAATATCCATTGCACGGACCGTTGAAACGAGTCCGCGTAGTTGTTTGGTCCGAAGGATCCCTTGACAGTCATTGCGAAGTCTCGTGTCACCCAGACATTCTTCCGGAACTCTCTCACGTCGAAATTCTTTGCCGCCGAAGTGTGTTCGAGAGCCATAAAGGCGGACTTGAATGCGCTCGAGGAGCGTGAAAACACACCATTTCGGACGAAGCTGCGCACGTCTTCATGTAAATGGTGTATCTCTGGCTCTGCTGGGGGCGGTCTCTCCACTTGTCTTTCGTGTTCGGTCTCGGGCGAGAGTTCTCGCTCCTGTTCCTCCTGTAGTGATGAGGTACGCAGTTCTGTCAGGCCGAATTCTTGGCAATGTTTCCGAAACTCTGCGGCAGCATGGGGCTCAATGCGGTCGAGAAGTGAAGAGATGCCAGGGTGGGCTTGCTCTGGATGATACCGTTGGTCAAGAGGCTGCGCCTCATCCTCCTTGAATTTTTCAGCGCACTCAGATCTGCCTTCACAGTCACTGCGAGTCGCCATCTCATCCCACAAGCTCCGTTGGTGACAGAAACGAATACCTTGAGTGAGCCATAATGGCGCTTCTCGCCGCATGTTCTGGCAAGTTTCTGTGATGGCCCAACAAAGAACATCGGATACTGTAATGTTATGGGAGCCTGACGGTTCCTGGCCTAGTAGTAGTAGAATCTTTCGTTCAATCTCTCTTGGAATGCAGAATACTACAGTCTGCCCTTTTCCAAGCTTCCGCATCCTCATGCATGCTGCGAGAAAATTTAGAACCGGAAAACAATACTCTAGCTTGATGAGCTGGACAAAACATACCTTGTACCAGTCTGTCCTTCGTCAAGTTCGCACCCAAGGTAACCGCAGCTTGGTAGTTGGCGGGGAGCCTCAGATCTGTGCCTCTGGTATGGGCTTCGTCGAGGAAGACGAGACACTGATCCAGCTGATCAGCGAAAGGCGATGTCTGAAATTCTTCAACCTTTCCGGATCGATCGAGTACCACGATCTCATCAGAGTCGTTGAAGAAGATGACAGCCTGTGTGTGCTCATCACCTTCGTAGCACTTGAGCCATTCTTTGGAAAACTCCAAGTTGGTGAACTCGATGACTTGGGCACCAACATCAAGGATAACGCGCGTATTTGAGTCCATGTTTGTGACCATGTCTAGAAGAGACTCGCTGTCGAGTGACGCCCCTTTCATCTCGGGTCGCATCAGTGCAATAGTGTTCTCCGGCTGTAGTAGATACTCAAGTACCAATGCGTTGGTGTGATTCTGCTCAGGAAGGTCAAGCTGCTTCAAATCCAATGGAAGCACGTACCGAGAGTCATTGGTGCCGCTAAAACCTGTTGTCGGATTCTGCTTCTTCTTGCCCAGATCCCAGCCCGAGGCAGACAATTTGTGAGGGAACTCTCTGGACTCCTTCGCAAAGACCATTCGGCAGAGGTAGTAGTCGATGGCCGCCTTGGAGTATCGGATGTGAGGGAAGATCTCAGATACGCACTGGGCGTGATCCTTGAGGTTTACCCCTTGGAGGTGTTTGAAGGCCTCTGGTATTGTTGGGGTAGTCTTAACCCACTCCTGGTATTCCAGGTCTGCATTGTCTGATCGAACGAGTAGGTCAAAAGCAGCGAAGAGAGCCTCGTCATCCAGCCCACCATAATAGTAGGTCAAACAGGTAAGAACGATCACGACGTCAGGATGACTAAACTCTGATCGGGGCGTCGGGTTATCCTTGGCCCTGAAAGGCACCGCAAGCTTGGTCTTTGTCTCCCTATTTGGATCGAGACCATAGTTGACCCTCCATCGTTTCTGGATAAATGCAAAAGCAAGTATCCCAGCCGCGAAGAGCCCTCGAAGAAGTAGTATGTGGTTGATGGTGCTCTCGTGCCAGAAGGGGCTCTTCTCGACAGCCTCAATCTCCTCACCTGACAAGTCCCATTGAGTAATGTAACGACGAACTGCGTTCCTGACGGTTGGAGGCTGGTGTGCGATAGGGAAACCATCCATTCCGGTCTCGCATATGAAACTTGCCACGCGGTTGAAAATTGCCTTCTCTGCATCAGGACGAAGAATCCGGACCTTGGGAACTCGGCCACGGTGTCGATCGTCAAAATCCAGAGATTGCGGCAAGTCTCGCTTCACTTCGGCAGAGACCCGTGCAACCAAGCCGAGAATTTCTTGTATGACTTTCCATCGGTCCGGGCTATGGTCGATCGGTCGCTGTTGTCCAACAGTGTAGATTAGCTCGAACTTGACGCTAAAGTTCTCGTCACTCTCATCCACTACGTCTCTGGACGACGTGTCGAAGAATTTCCGGACCTCCATCATCTTCTCGGCAACCCTGCTTTTTGTTGTCGAGGGCATTCCAGCTCCATCAACTGAAAAGAGAGTAGGCTCCGGTTGAACGAGTAAGACGCCTCCCTCTTGCATGCACTTGGTTGTAAGTTGGTGAATAGACTCTGCTCGAGATTCGTTCATGCGAATATCCCTAGAGAATGGTAACCGGTAGACTGGGCGATCAAGCACACCAGACAACTTGGAGGTCAACATCTGGTGCAGTTGCTTAGCCTGCGGCTTGGCCACGATGACCCGAACCAGTTTTGAGCCATCTCCAAGAGCCGTTGCAACGATGGGAACGATGACAGAAGATTTTCCCTCTCCCATATTCAACTGCATCACGGAGTTCTTGTTGTCTGGTGGTGTATCATCTGTTGGGCAATCTGTTGCTGCACGTCCCGGATTATGATCTCACTCTCACATTCTAGCAGCAACCATTCTGAATGTTCGTGGGGTTCCATCTTTTGTGGCCAGTGCCCTCAAGTTCGCGAAGGAGATCCACGGGTCATTCTGGAATCGTATCAAACGCTTAGCTTGTTGAAGGGTAGCAATCGCCAGTCCGTATTCGACAATAGCATCCTGCCAAGCGCTTGAGAGCTGAGACCATCGCGAGTTTCTTAGTTGTTGCAGGAATAAGATGGGCGAAATCCGAGGTTTGAAACCTGTGTCTCCAACTATACGTTGGATGGCTTCCGGAAGGTCTTTCAGATTCTGATTCACGGCGTCCAACAGCGACTCGTATATCGACTTGACACGCCTCTCGCATTGCTTTAGATGTTCCTGCAATAGAACCGCACACATTGAGGCTCGATCTCCGTTCAACTCATAGCCAGCATGACCTTTTAGCCTAGCAAGGCTTTGCCGCAGCTCTTGCAGGTAACTGTGCTCATAGTCCAACTGGCATTGCGATTCAAAAAGTCGAGAACACAGGCAGCCTTGCAGTGGCATCTGGATTGATTGATGTTTCTTGACGAAGGCCTTCGAGCAAAGAGCCTGGAACTGGCGGTAAAGATGGAGGGGCGTGACGGAAGAGATCATCGATAGAGACGAATCCTTGGGACTGACTCCTTGGCTGAATGTCTGGCAATGCAGAAGGAGGCTCGGTGATGATACCCTCGACAGGTACCTCTCCAAGCCTTGACGAACTCGAAGATAGGCCGCGAACTCTCGGTTGTCATACCAATTTGTCCATTTTTCCACTACAGATCCCATTGCCTTAGACACATTGATGTACGCAGTGACCTGTCCGTCTGAAGGTGTTCGGGGGCAATCACAAGGCCACTGCCGAGCAAGCTCGCCCTCGAAAAGTTCGACTGCTTTCTTCTCTCTTGATTCTCGATGACGTCGGTTCAAGGTCTGTTGCTTGACTCGCCTGCGAGAGGCCCAGACGTGCCGCTGGAGTTTGTTCGTAGCGGAGAGCAGCTTGTCTGGCAAAGCTCAAGCTCGTCGTTCATTTTGCAGCCGAGTGATAGATTGTACTGGCCGTCGGAGGGCAAGGGAATAGCGGATACTGACGCGGACAGGGCGAGAAGCAGGAGCGCCTGCGTGACCTGGTTGTCAGATTCGGCAGAGTACGCAACCGTCGCTATCCAAACCATCAGCTCAAACTTATTGAGCCAGATCTGATTGTCCTGAAATGCGTGGTGTAGCCGGCACCAGTAGGACGAGAGAAACGTCTTTGGATTCTTGAGCCACTTCGAGTCATACAGCATGTCCTCTCTTGGAGGAACTGGCCTGTTGGATGTTGTACTCTCATGGCTAAGGAGGGTGTACAAATGGTGGGCAAACCCTGCAGCAACAGGCTCGGAGAGAGTTGGAAGTTTGTTATAGGCCCGGAATGCCATTTCCGTGGCACGCTCTTCGGCCTGAATCATCCCGCTCTCTTGGCTGATATGCGACATCGTGCTGAACGGTGAAGGCCTCGGCCCCGAAGCCCGACACGCATTGGCGAGAATTTCTGAGGATGGCCCGTTCGACGAGGCCCATTGTGGTATGGATAAGTTCACTTTGCTCATGTTATGGTGAGGGTATAGGAATCCAATTTCGTCAGATCGGCCCAGAATCTCCTTGGTGGCGTGTAAAGACGATCGTCTTGGGCGAGAAAGCTCAGCTTAGAGGACCAATCAACCCTTTGCATCTCTTTCTCGTAGGCTGGGTAGAATGCGCGTTTTGGGGCGAGAGCAGCGATCAGGTTCAACCTATCATGAGCGGTCCGGAGAGTGCGCAGGGTGCTCGGACTGATGCGGAGCCCAAGATGTGAAGAGCCTCCTCCGTCCTGTTCGTCTAAGAAAGGATCTGGAAGGCAAGATGAGGTGAGGGCGTGAATGTAGGCGAGATAGAGCTTGCTTTCGAGCTTTGTATCGGCGACGAGGCGGCCAAGAAGATCGTCGATCCGGTAGGCTTGCACACGATCAGCGGTTCCGTAGGCGGCATTGACAGTCACATGGTCGCTGAATCTTTGGAATTGAATATCTCCTTCTGGGATAAGCAACATCCTCGTTGACGGATACTGATCGCTGCGTAGGACGAGCTTGCTCTTGAAGCCCACAAGTGTTCCGACTGACTGGTCTAGGTCGATGTGCATGCCCGAAATTGCCTGGATCGAATAGTTGACTCTCCGGCCTGAGCAGAAAGTCGAGCCGCAAGCCGGGCACTCGGACTTCCAGAGCGCTCTCTTGCGCATCGTACAGCATGTGAAGTCCAAGCGGAGCCTCGAGGGGGGATAGGATTCCTGCAATACGCCGGGCCATGCTACTAGACGGGGCGAAGAGGAATGTCCTACCACCTTGACTCAGCTTCCAAGTTCCGTCCTGTCGGGCAAGGCACCAATCATCTGGATCCGCAGTCCAAGGGTCCTTCAGCGAGCGCAACTGAATGATACCTGTCTTATTATGATACCAATGAGCGTAATCGTCGACAAAGGAGTGTGGCAGCATCTCTCGAAAAGTTGCGACGGAATAAGATCCAGGTAGGACCCATTTGCCTCTAGAGAGACTAGCAGGTCTTGATCCTGCATTCCAAAATGAACAGTATGACCTTGGAAGCGCTGCGTGGTGCAGAAGCGCATGCCTGGCAAGTTGCTCGGCATAACATTTAGGATGAGACTCCCAAACAATCTCTCATAGTCATCATGCCTTTCATACTGCTTTGGAAGGCGAGCAGGGAAGACCATTGACCAGCAACTCTCCTGTCAGGATGTTGAGGTGCACTTGAAGATGCCCGCGGCTCGTCGTCTCGAACCAATAACAAGTCTCAGCAGCCAGCGTCCAAGAAGCGGCTGGTTGGAATGCCGACCAACGTCGCTTAATGGCAAGGTTGAGACACGAATTGGCTAGAAGATTCTGTTCAACCAAGATTGCACGGGCCCGGTGCATGGTGTGCTTCCACCTATCGAACAAGATGTCTCGCAGAGTAGACTCGGTCTCGCTCTTCAAACTAGCATTGTCGTAGATGATGATCGAGCATTCAACCAACATCGACGCCTGATCTGAGTCCGCCAGAATCATAGGTAAGAAGCCATCATAAACATTGAAAGAGTCTGCACATATTAGCGCAATGTTTAGTGCTGTCTCCAAAAATTCCCTTCGCTGGGTCTCGTTGGTAGTCTCTTGCACTCTCCCGAGTACTGTCATCAACCACCGATAGGAGACTTGCGGCACTTCTCAAGGAGGCCAAGGAAGGCGTGGGACAGTTCGCTCGGAACTTGTGATAGGAGACGTGAAGCCAAAAACGCATAGGAGCACAGGGCGGTATAGGACTCCCAGTTCTCTTGGATATGCGAGACACCCTTGGTCAGATTGTCAAGCATCTGACGCCCAAACTCCTGTCATTGAGTGCGCATGTGTGTGCACCTTGTGCTTGCGAAGACCTCGGGCCGGCTTGTAGGCTCATTTGGAGCAAGAACGTAGCTGTCTCCGTCTTGTTGAAATCGATCTTCGGCATGGCAAGCTGAGTCAAGATGCTCACCCACTGGATGTTGTAACCATACGGCAACTCAGCCAGCACTTTGTATTCACCTAAAGGCAGTATTCCGGACAGTCTGACTGGCTTGCTATCACCTGGTTGGGCGTCTCCCCTTCTGGCTTGAGCCAGGTGCGAACAAGGAAACGCTTCAAATCTTGAGCACGCTTCGGCAGATCGAATGTGCAGAGATTCGACAGTCCTTCTGTCGGCGAGAGTTTCTCAAGGAGAACAGCCGTGATATCCATCGTAGTACTGATAACGAAGCCCGTTGTTGACGCAGACATCGGATTCGGTGCAATACTGAATCGCTTATCTCTTCGATGAGTGACAACGTTAGGGCTTTGCTTCGGAAACTAGGTGAATCCGGTAACTTCTCCCGTTCTGAAGAACTTGTCCAGTGGTTGGTACGCACGCAGCGAGTAAGACGGATCGGGACGATAGACATTGAAAGGTTTGCTCAGGAGCACGTCGTTGATGAGATAAAGCGTTATATCTCGCCACTCCGAAAAGACTGGAGGAACAGCAAGCTCAAAGACCGCCGCTTGAGATTCGAGGGTGTTTTCAGGCAAGGGCCATTCATGTACTTGGATCTGGAGGTTGTTTGCCTTGTCCAAGTATCCGTGGCGAACACAGCAGTGAGAGTGGTGCCAGACGGATACCGTACTCCTCTCGGGAGTATCCATCGCATTTCCGTCATTGAATCTTTGCATCAAGGTCTCGTACTCCCTTTGAGTCGTCGCAGCTCCTTGATCTTGGCTTGTCTTTGAGCCAAGGCCCACTTTTCAATCTCAGCTTTCAGTTGTTGATGCTCAACCGAACAAGAAAACTGGACTGGAAATGAGCCGATGACCGTAGGACCGGAAGATGGAAGGCCTATCCATGGACCGGGCGAAGCGCTGACGGTTCAAGAAATACGCTTCAAGACGATGAAGTCTTTCCATGTCTGCCATGGAGGCCAGCAGGAGAGCTTGCCATACCTCAATTGGAACCTCAGGCTCGTAATCCTTCAGCATGGGAAGGGCATGATGGCTGCTTTATCCGCTGCCACCCAGAGTTCCCCGACAGTGAGAAGCATCCTTGATGCACCCTCAGGACGGCTGAAATACCAACGACTGGCCTCGGAATGATATGACTGGATCAATCTTTTCAGATCTCGACATGAATTCTCTTCCTGATATGGCACTTGAGCCATGTATCAAGACTTGTGGCAACCCAAGATTCAATCATCGCCAGTCGGAAAGGCAAATATTCCTCATCGCCGGCTGTGACAGTGGGAAGATTATTGCCGTCAAGGGGCCGAACGCAAGGAATTGGGATAAAATTCGGAAAATCGATGTGCTTCCCTCGTTCCGGGATCGAAGTGAGGAAGTCTTCCATGTTTGGGAGGGAGAAATGAGTGTTGTCTTCCATCTTAGATTTCTGAAGGCCATCCAGTTCCAGTGGCTCCTCTCTCGCTTGCGGATTTGGTCCCATCGCGTGGCAGGCACTTCGAAGTCTCCGACACGATTTGTTGAATACTTTGCGCCATCTGCCATCGTAAGATACTTCAGCTTGCAGAGCCTTCGAGAGACCTTGGTCGACATTGTATGAAGAACGTCGCTTGCGGCACCCTGCTTGACAGCAACATCAAGCTTGCGCCATCAGAAAACCATGAACTCCTTGTAGGGATCCTTATCTGCGAGCAAGGCGGGCATGGTCAGCTGCAGACCAACACGAATAAGGAGCCAGACTGGAGATCGTCTCCATGGGAGCTTGCTGTTGTCCACATAACCTCTCACGAGTATTCTTGCAAATACCGGGGACGCTGACTTGTTGCCGGCGCCGCGAAGCATGCTCGGCAGGAGATCGGTGACGATCCGCGCGTTACCGTCTCCCTGTCTTCGTCGTGCTTTGTTTGGCCTTCTGACTTTGTGCTTGGTCTCCTGGACGGTTTGATGCTCATCTTCTCAAGAGTTTTGGTGAAGACTGACTGAAATGTTTCGTCTTCGAAATCGGGCAAGGTATTCCGTCGCATTGGCTGGAACTGGCGGACTAGGCGGCCTTGGGTGGTCACGACGGCCTTGTTAGCGGGGATAGTTCGAACGTCTCGAAAATGACGAAGTAATCTTTTTGTGAACGAGGACACCACCATTCTGAGCGGCGACGTGAAACAATGCAACGGGGGCTATGATCGATATGTTAGCGGTCAGAGATGGAGCAAGCATGCGTTTTAAGCGTACCTTGGAGAGAAAGCTGGCGTAAGACCTCCTGTGCGCCATCTGCGCTCATGGAACCTTGGGCACCTTTCGATATTTGCAGGCCTTTGATCATCGCCACGCAATGTTTGATTGCGGTTTCATCCTCGGAGGTACATTCTCCCAGAAAACGCACCAAGGAGTCCAGAACAAAGTCGACCAGGAGCATCTCATTCTTGGCTGAACTATCATCACTGCCTGGAAGTTTGGTAGGCAAGAAGATGTGATGGACAAGGTAGTCCAAATCGGCCTTGGTCATTGTCTTCGGGTCACCGTGAACGTAAGTCATCTTTGCGAAAGGAGGAATCGAATACTAAACGTGGTCGGTGTCCGTACTAAATGGTATACTGAAAAGATTTCCGAGGGGCTAGGCTCCAACGTTATAACGGTCGTGAATGATGGCAAGACTGGCCGGGAAGGCTGGCATTTATCCAGTTTAGAGGCCAGGTCGCAAGTGGGTTCACAGCCCGAGATCCGAAGCTTCCAAGCATATCCACATCATGTGCGGGATGCCGTAAACAGAAATGGGACATTGAGTCAGGATCTGCATCCGGAAACTCAATGACTAGGCTACCTGTCATGCATGTTGGCATCAAGATGAGGTGTTGCCCTTTGGTGGGCCTCCCAAATGGTGATGTTGCGGAGCGATCTAGGCCTCGACACCACACGCAATCTCATTTCTTCAATACCATGGCAGAGCGATGAGGACTTTTGATTCTTTTTAGTATCATACCATCTAATGTTTAAGTCAAAAGGCCATGTCACCTCGTATCACCAAGGCCGCTCTGACACACGGGCTGTATGACCAAGAAAGATCAAAACTTGGATGAAACAGATCGTGAGGAACACTTCGTCATAGCTGACGAATACGACCCGATCCAAGGAAGGATAAAACAGACCAACTTCAGTCACTCATTCAGTTAGAACTTAAGAGCTTCAACGGACAGTCAAAATCCCTCGTCAAAGGTGACAGGCCATATCTTCAGTTTTACTGAAATTTATAGCCCAAGGATCCCAGTTGGATTGAGATTGTGCCACTTCCTTCGTACGAAGTACACTTTATGAGAGTGGGAAAATAAGGCTTTCAGCATGCATCATCAAAACCCTAACCAGGAAGAGCGGGGTATTTGCGGCGTTGTCAGTAGTCTTTGAGTTAAAGACTGTTACAATGCTTCGTGTTCTCCACGAATTCCATTGGTTCACTTGCCTCGGTCAAGCAAACCAGGGTAAGTTTGCACCTGGGCTGGGTCGGCTACCTTCACCAAACTCAGATTCCAGAGAATCGAGAGGACCCAAGAAGTAGGCCCCATGAAGAATATTTACACTTCCAAAGCGTTGGCGCATGTTGGGTGGAAAGCAAGGCTTGCAGCTTGGCACCTGCTGCCTCTTGAGGACGAACAGCTACCTCACATACCAACCAACCGTCGAGCCACATGCACAAGACCTGCCAGGCCACCTGGTTGCACTATTCGAGCAATCTGAGAAGTCATGCGGCACCAATGGGCACCTCTCGTCCCCAGGAACAGTCACAAAAAATCATTGCCTAGAGGTAACCTGGGTTAACCAAGACATACAGATGCAGGAAGCCTGCCAGAATTCGAAGCGGCACAGAGTGAGGAGAACAGCTGTGGCTTCAATGTTCCATAATTTCTCGGATGTTCGTTGATCACCTTGATGACGACAGTCCAAGTTCAAAAAGATAAAACCTTCAGCAAAGAGGAAGCGCAAAAAGTTAAGCTTGCGGTTTGTGTGCATCCAACACGGCCTTTCTCATGTAACTCACCTGGTGGACTGGCAGCCCCTCGAAAATCCTCTCCACCCTCTCCCCCCCACTTGACCGCTCGACTGAGCTCTGTTTGACGCTACCAAGTGCTGCCGATTAATCCCTGATGTGGGCTATTTGAGACCTTATTCTTACTTGAGTCTGCTTTCACACTCTTGATGCGATGAGTAATGACTGAGATGTCACATCTGCACGTTCATGAGGGCCACCCTGCAGCGCTCTTCTAATAAGATTTACTTCTTGACCTACTAGCAGGGAATGGTTGCCCTGTGTGTCAGATCAGAGCATGGAGGAGCCCATTGAACAGCGCCGGGTCCCCGGATCGCTAGACAAGTTACAGCAGTGGCTTTTTTACGACCACAGACGCCATCTACACAGTCTTGGAACGTTTGACCTTACCCATAGCCTGCGCCAGAAATTAGAACACCTGTCACATGTAAAACGCGCCCGCTGACACGAGAAATTAACTTTCGTGGGCCAAGAGTACACCTCTGCAGGTGAACTAGAAAGTTTACCCTTACGTGTCATTTACGAGATACCCTCCCCTAGGAATGTGCTAATTTATTTTGCGCTCAGGAACTCAACCTTCCGTGTGAATTTCAGCGAGTTGTGAAGAGTATTCCTTCTCTCATACGCGCTCTATCCGTCTATCTGTTTCTCACCAATACCACGTTAAAAAGACCCTTCTTGTGGCTACTCGCACTACTGTTTGAACAATTTCTCACCGATATAGCACCTCGAAAAGGCAAACGGAGCCTAGAGATAACGATCTAAATACGGAACCAAGTAACTCGTTAGTAGAACCAGAGTTACTCCCATTTCCCACTAAGCTGACTCTGCATCAAAGTCCCTATATAAGTCTCATCACTCTAAAGGAGTGCTTGCTTTCTCCCTAAATTGCGACTCATTCTACAACATGGCTGGCTTGATAGAAGATATTGACTCAGCTGGCGATACCTTGATTATTATCCCTTACCTCCCTCAATCTTCTCAGGTTAAAGACCAACCGAACGATGAAGATGATCAGGCACCTACCGAGGATGGCCCTCAGGGATCATCTGACGATGCTCCAGCTCACAACTCCGACCAGGTGTTACAACAAGGTTCGTCCGCAATGTTTAGATTCGCGTGTAGCGGGTCTGACTAAGACTTACGGTTGGGTAATAGAAGACAACTCGATTCTCGAACTACGCCTCAAGGCCTCTAAGAAACATCTCACAGTCGCATCGCGTCGAGCTAGAGCGATGTTCACAAGAAATTACCAGGAATCCCGACCATCGGAAACTGATGGTCTCTGCCACTGGAAGTTTGAACCACTGTTTGAACCGGAAGCGTTTAGGCCCTGATCATGAACTGGGGTCTCGTCGATATCTGTTTTGAGTTTTTGGCATAAATGCCTATCGGACGCGCTTGGCTCAATCTAGCACCTGTTTCCGCCGCCGACAGAAGCATCAACTGTCATAAGTGCATACTTGCACATAATGAGCGGCGCCATCATGTACTGCGTTCGCCACGACCTCCCGCACGTTACGGAATTGCTCTTTAAGGTGAAAATGGCGATGATCATGCCTGATATCTGGGTTCAAACTGAACCCGCCGTGAGGGGGTGTAACAAAGTGTATCACTGTGATTCACTGTGGTGCTCTAAATGGGGTTTTGGTACGAGACGCTGCGCACGCTAATTTTATGCGCCAGCATGTCTCTTTTCACAACGAGATCCAGCCAGACCCCAGTTCATGATCAGGGCCTTAGGATTGTCATGAAGATTTTTCATCTCCAGACCCGAGACCTTCCCGAAAGCGTCACACTCGACATGATGGCTCATATCGCAGCGATAGTCGATGATTTACAGTGCCACGATGCTGTCTGGTTTGTCACGAAGGCGTGGATACAACAGCTGAATCATAGACTGCCGAGCGAGATATGTAAGGACCTCATCAGATGGATCCTCATTGCGTCGGTCTTTCATGAAACAGAGCTGTTTGAGTCCGCAACACGAACAGCAATCCTGCATAGCACATGCTCCATACCGACATTTGGGTTGCCAATCCAGCCCAACATAATTGGTACGTTACTGAGATATATGTGGATATTAGAGTGCTAAGTGGTATAGACATGATAGAGAAAAAGAGGCAAGATTTGCTGGAAGAATTGATCAACCAGCTACACAATCAGGTGGACCGGCTACGCGATGGCCGCACTTGTGTTGCCTCTGGATGCAGTTCTATGCTACTAGGGGCACTGATTCAAGAAATGTCCGCCAATAACCTTTTTTCGCCACGTCCCTCAAAGCCTTTCCCCGACACAAGCCTATCACCAATACTAGAAACTATCCGAAGCTTTCAATCACCGGCATTCTACTTGCCCGAAGAGGAGTGTTTCTATGATGACGAAAGTGAAGTCTGGGAGTTGGAAATACCATCCCATTCGTCTACCTGGAAGAAGAAGCGCCGAACCGTCTTCGAAGATATGGAATATGTTTCAACTCCTAAGCCCAAACGTGTGGCAGTACACCGATGTTCTTTGCAGGGACTCTTGCATCCTGAACTTAAGAGCCTGCAAGGCAAAATCGAGGGTTTAGAGCTCCCTGATGCTGGGACATCTTCGAATTAATCAGGATAAAATCTTTACGGACGGGACAGAAGCAGGTAATGTCGTTAATCAACTATGAATTTTAAGAACACTCCTTACAGAGCTTCACTAATACATGTTAAGATAGTTAATAAAACCTAACTCGAAATTTTTGATGATCAAAAGTACGTTTTTACTTCGAAGGAATTATATTACTTAGAACCGTTTCAGATGTCTGTATCGCACGGCGATGTTTCTACTGGGCCCAGTTATCTTCACAGTGATCATAATAGCCTTCATGATATGGAGAGAGGTATCGTAAACACTGGTCTGCTTTATATACCAACGAGCGTGGGAGGGGCTGGCTCAAACCTGCCCTCGGGCTGACCGGAGGTCAAGTGGATGCATCTACGGAGACTATCACCAAAGCCGTGCTTCTATGTTGACACAGCGAGAGGGTACTTGCAGGGCTGAATGTACGGTGGCGCGTCTTTAAAGTCGGCTTGATACTGGCATTATGAGGATGGGCCGAATGTTGCGGTCGTGGCTATGGTTTGGGTAATCGACGGCCTAGACGTATTGCTTCTTGCTATTGAAAAGAGTAGTGATGATGAGGGCTAGGACTGTCATGGACATCAGAAGTGCACTGTCCACGTTTTTTTCAGCGGGGCGGATCGAACTGGGCAGAGAAAGTGAGCCATAAACCCAAACGACCGTGGACATAGGGATGAAGATAGCATCACGACGCGGCTGATGAGAATCTACCGAAACTAGGCGAAAGATTCAACACGGTGGAAGAGGAGAAGAGTAAGGTTGCGGACAGAATGCATGGGTGGACAGGACCGGATGGGCCGATCACTTGCGATAATCCAAGGTGAAGAAAGAGTTGATCACTTTAACGGCTGCGGTTCGGGACAATGAACCTGCGCTGCAAACAATATGTGAGACGTTTGAGTGACTGGCCGATCGTGGGAGGGGCAGCAGCCCAGGGGACAGCCGGATTAGCCGCGTTATATTAGATCAAAAACAAGGACATTCCCGCAAGGTCGAGCAAGCCATTCGGTAACAGATTAGGAGCCGAGTCATGAGAGCCGTACAAAGAGGACTGGAGGACATTGGAGTGCGTATGACAGTGGATGAATAGCCGGGGCGATGATAAAAGGCTGCCATATAAACGGACGGTGCCTCAAGGTGACTTATGAGAGGAAGTTGAAAGCGTTGCCGAGGATACTGTGGCAGCTTTGGATCAAGAGAAAAGACTGATAGACGGGGAGATGGAACGATTGCGATTAAGCATGCCCGTAAGGCTGCTTGGCCATCAGTTCAAGCGGAATTCGGGTGCCATTACTCGCAGAATCGAGAACAAGGGGTCGCCATGGTTGCTACATCGCACTGAGCGACATGAGTGGCGCTGGGCAGTCCAATTGGCCTTACTGAAGTGACTCCCAGCGCTGCAAATTGGTGTTTCAAAAAATTTCGTCCGTGTTGGTGTTGGTGTGTCAGCCGAATCATCGATTTTCCCCATTCTCTCAGTTGAAACGGGCTAGCCATTTTAGGACCTGGGTGTCACATGACTCGAAATGGATGTGGACTGGCTGTCTCCACTCCCTTGGGCGGGGATTGTTCAATATGACGCGGACATGAGGCTGTTGCAAGGCAGTCAGAAAGGGTTGCTCTCTCTCAGTATGTCAGGCAGCCATAACAACACTAGGTACAGCTCACTTTTCATCATTCAGTGAGATATCTGCGCTACATTTCATACAACCCAGGCCACTCCTCTTTTACTGACATCCTGTCATCTAGCGATCCGGCGGGCCGTCAAGCACCGCGAAAACTCCAAGATTTTTACTTTTATTATGGCCGCTGGTATGGAAAGAACGGAAATCTGCCCAGGGAGAAGTACATATTCCCAATTGACAAAGTTAGTACAAGTGCGTCCATCTGGGCTGCGATAAAACTAACCCCGTTCGCGCAAAGGAAGAGATGGCTCGCCTAGACATTTTGCACAAGTTCTTCTTAGTAGTCCGCAAGAACAATCTGTTCTCGGCTTCATTGGACGTGGAGCAGCCATTGCGGGTCCTCGATCTCGGCACAGGCACGGGAATCTGGGCCATAGAACTGTCTGAGTGAGTCCGCTCACGAAGTAGACACCTTGGCCTTGAATCTTACAAACTATTACAGAAAATATCCCCATATGCACGTGCAGGGTCTCGACTTCAATATGATACAACCTAAGATGTAAGTGCGGCCAATAGATATCAATTTCACTAACTCATGCCGCCGAGGATTCCACGGACTATGGAACCCCCGGAACTATTCGACCTTGAGGGCCCTTGGGATACGGTTGGCCGGGACTGGGACTTCATGCATACCAGGACACTCTTCGGCAGTATTCAAAACTGGTCAAATCTGTACAAAACGATGATCATGTTGGTTCCATCCGTCATTAGTCCCTGCTCGCTAGCCTCGACTAACCCTTTAGTAAGGCACCTGAAGCCTGGGACGGGCTACATGGAGCAAGTCGAAATCGACTGGGTCCCGCAGTGTGACGACGACTCTCTTCCGCCAGACAGTGCTCTAAGTCAATGGGCCGAGACACTCCTCGACGCAATGGATCGGTACGGCCGCCCAATGAGAGTGCAACCTGAAGACACGCGACGCCAGCTTGCACTGGCTGGCTTCGTAGACATCAGTGAAACAGTCATCAGAACGTGTTACAATCCTTGGCCCGAAGACCCCAATGAGAAAGAGGCAGCGAGATGGTTTAATGTGGGGCTCTCAAACGGTCTCACAGCTCTATCGTGCGCAGCTATGGTAAGAATGCTTGGCATGTCCAAAGAAGAGGTGGAAGGTCTTTGCGCTAGAGTTAAGAGAGAGATATGTATGCGAACTTACCATGCATATTGTAGAATGTAAGTCCTGCTATACCTGCGGCTGACGGGGCAATCACTGACAACCGATGACGATATATTTGGACGGCAAGGAAACCCGGCACTGTCTCTAGAAACTCTTCAGTTCTTTCGAATTGACACTTAATACCAGCTCCTAGCATGATATTTTTAGTTTGAAATGCCTGTAGCGAAGATAGTATTAGTACGTGAATAAAGATGTTGGCGTAGTACACGCGCGTTATAGTATTAGAAATGAGAATCCGAATAAGCCCAATAACTCGATGATTCGGGAAGGCAGCGTATGGTCTGTACGATGATTGCAGTAGTGTCGGTCGAAGTCAGTTAACTCTGTCCAACACAGCACAGGGATGAAGGATGAAAAGTGTGTAACATAAGACGTAGCAAATTTGCTTTCTAGGCGCCTGCTAAACTCCCAATCTGAGAAACACTCCAGGGATGTCCCGGATTGGCGAACAACACTTATAAACAGGTAGGTGTAACAGCTAATCGTATATGCTATCCCCTCAGGGCTTTTGTTGTTGATCAGAAGGTCGCTTGAGCTTTTTGGAGGTTGGGGCAAAGACCCAAAGGAAATGGGCGACGTATGATGCTTTTCGGATTATCGTTCCCCAGCTCATTGCATCATTTTCAATACGTGCACGGCGTCGTTCTGGAAGTCGTTCTTAGCATGAATTCGAGATGTTCAACGCATCGGTGGCATGGAGATTGACCCACCTTGGATGGCATAATAACAGAATGAGGGTACCAGTAGACTCAGTATAATTACGGCGATGATGATAACGATCCGTACTCCTAGTGCTAAAGAACTCCATAGTGCTTTGGCGTTGTTATGCTTGGCGGTTTTATGTTCATCTTGATGCTTTAACTTCACCATGTTTGATTCTGCTAGTTGTGTGTAAGTGAAGTACCGTGGGGATACGTCCATAATTAAATCTTGGAATTCTTGTGGAAGCAGGTTAGCGCAATGGACTCCCTGTTATACAACGCTGTCATATTTCTTGAGGACAATATCGGCAGTTTGAAGATATGACACTCCCCGGTGATGTTAGGACATGGCTAGGCTGTACATATTTGCTCGCTTTCGACCCTTCTCGTAGTTCTCGGCGTTCTTCGTATGACGATCAGAACGCAGCTGCAACGGTACGTTCCGAGGCTGCCAACGGCGACGAAAACGATGACGGTGTTGACTGGGACATCGAACTGACTTTCATACGGAAGCCAGTAGCAGGATAGATCCATCAATGGGCATTGACGAAGAGATACACCGACTTGCTAGCATCAAAAAGCAAACCCCCCCCCCAACCCGCGGGTAACTAAACGCCGAATCTGTCACATCTTCTCGGCCATCCAACTTGGGCCAAAACCCCCTAGTGAAGCCCCACAGAGAGGAGTCTGGTGGCGTTTATACAAAGCATCACACGAAGAATCAAACGGCCAGTCCGCACCGATTCCACCGCTCAACAATGAGGGCACATGGAAGTCTGTATCATGGACAACGCCAGTGATAACACTGCCCCAGCAAAGCGGAAGCGTGGTAGGCCTCGAAAATATTCCACATCTAAAGCAAAGGCCGCGGAGGATATAGAACGAAGATAGGCGAGGCGGCGGAATGCGGCCCCATGAAACGCGATACGGTACATGCCAATCTTCACAATCTAGATTTCCCCCTCCTTCCCCTATTTCCCCTACAATCAGGAGGAGGCGCCGGGTGGGTGAACGTATTTAGCGGCTCCTATCCTCTGGCTACCCCACTGATGCGCCAGAATTAGATAATATGGACATCTCACAGTTCCTACCCCCAGCGGATCCCCAACCACCGGAAGACATAGAAGAGCAGGCTATGTCCAATATTAGAACTTTCACAGGCGCTGTAAATTCGGTACCCACTTCGAAATTCGAAGTACGAGAGCCCTCACGAGGGCCAAGCCATTGTCTTCGATACAACCTTGGGGACCTCGCCACAGCTGGAGAACGGCGAGTCTCCCGCCTAGGCGGAGAAGCAATTCCCGATAGCTCTCGAAACAAAGGTCTCGCCCTCTTTAACAGAGCATTGCAGCCAGCGACACACAGATGATTATGCCCGCCCAGGCCTTCCCTTGCCTTCCGCGGCGATGCCGGGCTTATCCTATGAATCGTACCTACCCATTCTGTCTTCATGCCTGGTATGATTACATAGCAAACCCTCTGATTGGAGGTCTGCCGCTCAAATTGACATAACTAAGGAGAAAGCAGGCCACTTTGTGGGCCAGCGGAGTGCAATGAAAGCGAGACAAGTGAGTTTGGTGAGTTTTCTAGTAACCTAGCTAAAGAACTTTGATTAAGTACAGGGTGGCGATCAACGCAACGTCAATCAAGAGGTTGTCAACCAGGTTGATGTCAACCAACTCAACCCAACTCAACGGAGCCTATTCTTACTAATCAACCAACTCAATATCATCACGATATTGAGTTGGTTGCGTTGATAAGGTTGATTAGGTATCGCAGCGATGTTCCCAGACTCCGGTGCCGGGTAGGTTAGCCCGAGGCGGGTCGGGTGTTAGTGCTTATTAGGAGATACTTCCCACCACACCTAATTATATCATAAATCTAGGTACTATGGAGCCCACCTGGACCTTACCTTAACGTGTTATTGGCTCGACGCGTCAACGCGTCAGATGCGATTTGTGTCGCATATCACCACTAGGTTCGTGCGACTGGATATGAAACGCGGCCCGTACTTTGGTGTCGTGTATCCGGTTTCACATCCGGTTTGTCGTATCAAGGATTCCAATCCTAACGACATGAGCTTAAATAGCTGTGCCCGAACACATGGCTGTTCAATTTCCTTTGTTCTTTAGATAATTCTCATCAATTGACTGGTGCCACCAATGATCCCTGTGGAGCCAATTGTCTGACAATTTGCTCGTCTCGCACGTCCCATAGACTTTGTCATTCTTGTAGCAGCATCAGCCTGACCTCCCCTCCACGGCTTGCTTCTCTGGCGTTTCACTTCTCCGGCTTTTAACATGTCCCCAAGTTCAGATATTGAGGCTGTGAATTTCGCAGCAGCTTCCATTGCACACCGGGGCCCTTAACACCAGCTCCATCAACACCGGAGCCGTCCACACCAGCCGAAGCCCGCGCCACTCGACGAGACGAAGATCGACTGTTCCGACACTTCCGTGGCTACACGTGGTCTCAACGAAGCAGAAATACAAAATCATGGGTGTGGGAATACGGCTTCGATATCGAGAAGGACTCGGAGCGGCGATAGGTCTGCAGATTGTGCATTGAAAGGAACAGGCCGAAGCCGGGCAATGTAATTGCCATTGGCACCCAAAACGCTGAACGGCATCTCTGGGACCACCACAAGATTCAAGATCCCTCTGGGAAACGGTCTGCGCCAGCGTCTCGAAAGAAAGCGTCCACAGGACACCAGACGATAACGAAAGCCTTCAACCTCGATCTTAACCGCCCCGAGAGCAAGCAATTGCGAATCACCTTAAGAGCTTTGATAGGAATGTCTTCCAGCGTCTAGTGGTCGAATGGATCGTCGAGAGCAACTTGTCCTTCCGAGAACCCGAAAATAAGAGGTTGCGGGCCATTTTCGAGTACCTCAATCCATTTGTCGCGAGCGCGGATGCCCATGTCGGTCATGACACGGTTCGCAAGCGCGCCGTTGCCGAGTTTGAGAAACACAAGGGCAAGGTAATGTTGTTGTGTCACGCAGGGATGCTGAGTGCACTTGACAAAAGGTAGTTCTTGTTGTCGTGATTGTAATTATTCTTAGTTAAGTATTCATCGTCTCAATGAGAGGCCCTTTGGGGCCTTATATCTTTGAATGATCCCATCTAGGACTTTGAACCTTAATCGTAGGACTTCAAACTTTAATCTTGATCCTGAAGCTTAGGGGGAACTCTCAGTTCTTCCAACAGGTAATCGAAGTATTGAGAAATGCAGCTGGGTTGATACACATCTCGTTCGACGGTTGGAGATCGCGGAATAGGCACGCTTTACATGGTGTTGCATGCTTCTTTCGAAATGAGGATGGCAAGGCCCGCAAGCTCATTCTGGGAGTGCCTGAGCTGACAGTTCGACACTTCGGGCCAATATTGGACACGAGATCGTCGAAATACTCGAGTCATATGAGATCCCAGAGGAGAAAATCGGGTACTTCACGCTTGACAACGCACCAAACAACGACACTGCAATGGATACCATTGGGAGAGATTCAAGTTCCATGGCAAGGAACGGCGGGGCCGTTGCTTTGGCCACGTAATCAATCTTGTGGTTAAAGCCATTCTCTTTGGAAAGGATGCCGAC
Source organism: Fusarium virguliforme (assembly GCA_020883615.1). Lineage (NCBI taxonomy): Eukaryota > Fungi > Ascomycota > Sordariomycetes > Hypocreales > Nectriaceae > Fusarium > Fusarium virguliforme. The sequence goes on from JAJHJD010000021.1 coordinate 114,894, forward strand.
GCATTTGAATCCCGGTTGGAACATGGAGATGTCTTAGCCACGGCTGAGCATGAGCTTTGGCGGAAGAGAGGCCCGGTCGGCAAACTCCATAATCTTGTGGTTGCGATCCACCGATCTGATGTACTCACCACACTTCTCCGCAGTATCCAACGGCTGGAGTTCGATGCATCCGAGGATCCTCGTGTGAGAATTCGGAAGCCCCTAAATGTGGTTGTCGACAACGAAACCCGCTGGCTATCGCAGCTGTATATGATCCGCCGCGCCTTGAAGCTTCGACCTTATCTCGAGACACTGGTCTTGAAGCACAAGCAAGAATGGGAGAGGGACAACACGTCGAAGCGGTCAAAGCGGCTCAAGGCAAGCGCAATCATGCCTGCCATATGTCGAGACGAGAATAAACTCGACGACAAGGACTGGGCCGTTCTAGAGGCGTTCGGAAATATCCTGCAGAGCTTCGAGACGCAGTCAAGGCGCTTGAAGGTGATGGGATTCAACGGAAGCGCAAGCAGGGACATTTCGAGTCCTATGGCAACGTGTGGGACGTGATCGTGGGATATGAATTCCTGCTGGCGGAATTGGAGAAAGCCAAAGCCATGGTCAATCAATATCCTGAACCCGAGCACTTCAAGGTTAGCATTAACCTTGGCTGGAAGAAGCTTGACGAATACTACAACAAGCTGGATGAGACTCCGATATATTACGCCTCACTAGCACTCCACCCCGCTTATCGTTGGGGTTATTTCGAGATGGTGTGGTCTGGACGGCCGACGTGGATTTCAAAAGCGAAAGATGTGGTACAGTCTGTTTGGGACAGAGGATACAAGACCTTGGAGATTTCTACGGAGGGTAATGGCGAACCATCCGCTAAGCGTCAGCGGACACAGTACTATTCTCCCTTTGAACGATATAAGGATGAAGCTCGGATACGTTCTTGCGAAGAAAGGGACTCTGATAAGGCAGAAGACGAGTATGCCAGGTGGCAGAAGGACGTGTTACCTACGGATAACCAGATTCGGGATCCGCTCGAGTATTGGCATGCGCAGCGGTTCAAGTACCCTAGGCTGTCGCGAATGGCGGAGGACTTTATGACGGTTCAGCCGATGAGCGCTGAGTGCGAGAGGCTATTCTCGGCGGCAGGCCGCATGGTGACGCCTCTTCGGAATCAGCTGGAGGCAAGTACCATTGCTATTTGCCAGGTGCTGCGGTCATGGCTGCAGGCAGGCATCGTGGAGGAAGTTGATCCTATGCTGTTGGACAAAGCGGATGATACAATGGGCGAGAAGTCGGTGGAGGAGAAGTCGGTAAGAGAATGGCTTAGGGGTTTGCCAATGCAGATGCGGGAGGAGGAGGCATGGTGGGAGTAGGCTTGCGTTGGCCGTTAGGTTCCAAGCTGGCGGTGAAAGTCGGACTAGGCGGCATGGGGCGCTGGTCAACCATCAACGCAACGCCAACCAACTCAATATAGGACCTGGGTTGATCAACTCAACCGAGGAAAAGCTTATTAAGCAGTCAACTCACTCAATTGAAGGCTGAGGTTGAGTGGATTGCGTTGATCGCCACCCTGACTACCAGCAATTCGAACACCAAGGTGCTTTTGGTACCTTCCAAGGAGAGGGAGAAGAGTCTGCGCCCACGCAAGCCAGAACAGCCAAGTCAAACAGAAACCCTGGTGACAAACCTATTTGCCTTTGCGGCAAACAACACTTCTATTCGGAATGTTACTACCTGAATGAGTCAATTCGACCAGCTGGATGGTCTTCGCAGTGTCAACCCTGAGCTGAAGATTGGTTATCTCCTGCGGAGCACCTGAATTGATGTTTATAGTCAACTACTAGACGAGCCGTGGCTGCCATTATCCAACGAAACCATGGTGATTGGATCCTGGGGTGACGAACCGGAATGGAGGTGCCTGATCGCTCTGAGCCTCTCTCCTTTTTATCGCTGAACGGAGCGGAAATGACGCTTGGTAGCATCCCTTGGTCAAATAGCTGCCTGAGTGCCTGGTAGATCAAGTATACCAAGATAAGATGATTTGGGGAAAGATAAATACGTCCCTTAATACCTATGGCGAACAATTTCGACCGTCGGCCGCGGCATCTGAAGTCGACTTGCTACTTTGACTGAGCCTACACTCGTAATCCCCACCCTGTCAACAAAGTCGTTCTCCCATAACTTGACCTTCTTGGTTAAGGATGGCGAGGGCCCCATGGCCCTCTGTGTCCATAGCTCTATAGCAAAGCATAAGTGCCCTTTCGCACGAGGTACCCGCTTGCTTGGCTGATGAAGAAATTCATGCCATCGAGCTGATGCCCATTTATACGCACGTAGGAGTGGCGGTTGAATAGTCTGCCACATTGAGTATATTCGGTCCACGTCCTACACTACGAGATGGTGCCCCGATACCATCAACTATCACATGGTTGACGCCTCAGCCTGCCATCAGCTTAGGACAAGGTAAACGGCGAATAAAATACGAAATAAGAACTAGGTTTTCTTGACCTATCCGTCACCCTGTCATGCGACTTCGTGGTGTTGTAGTCCGTGTAAATTGGGGCAATTTCTCCCCGGATTTAGGCAAATCGAAACATCTGTTCTAGCTAAACACTCAAATCAATAAAGAGCTCGATTACATGTCGCCTAGACCGACATTAGCCGGTCACCTATTGGCAATGTCCCACCAAGACGTCGATGCCTAAGACCTCCTCAATTCTTTTGAAAAAGGATCGGCAGTCATCGCAAACCTCTCGACTCACGCGGAGCCTCGCGCGGACTGTTGCGATTGTAGGTTGGACATTGGCGAGATCTTGAAACACCATGTGCTCCTTCGTCCAGTCTCCAGTCTTGCTAGCCTCGGTTGGGCTGATAACATCTGTTGGAAGTACTATGTGTCGATCAACATAATACGCCACGAGTTTCTTTTCGGCATGAGAGCCATAATACGACCCAGGGACTCCGGGTTTGTCTCGCCCATCCGCTGGCAGATCATAATTGATCAACTGACAGAGTTCCATTGCTCGGTCCATCCATAAGTGATTATCGATGATTTCGCTAATGGCAAAATCACCCCTCCAACCACTGGCTGAGCTGATGATCGGAAACAATCGACCCCGATCTAGCTGAGCAATCGTTTTGGACTCGTCTGGAATGTTGTAGGATATTCTGCGTTCGTAGTATGTGATTTGGCTTTGCCCCATACCCCTCTCCAGAATAAAGCGGCCGCTTTGAACTTCTTGGACGTCGTCCGTGGTTTGGTCGTCCATAAGTGGCTCGAAAGCTTGCAATCTGATCGCAATAATTCGTCGATTATAATCAGCCTTAAAGTCCTCAGTATATCCATCGCGTTCTCTCAATATCCTCGTAAACTTCGACGGCTGTGCGAAAAACAAGGCTTTCCGTCCCTTGGGATCCTTGAGGTTAGGATCAGCACCGTTTTTGAGCAAGAGCTCGGTCGTTTCTAACCGGCCCCAGAGGGCCGCCTCCATCAAGGGCGTCCTCCCTTTTCGATTAACGTTATTCAAATCGCCACCATTCTTGAATAGGAAATCGGTCATTTGGACGTGCCCCTGGATCGCAGAAAGGGAGATGCAGTTTCTCCCATCTTCGTTCTTCGATAATACGAACGGATCGCCGTACCTGGAGAGAAGGCCCCGAACACTAGATATGTCATTCCGGACGCAATGTGAAAAGAAGAGTTGCAGCCTCAGTTTGGGATCTTGGAATCGATCTTCCCAATCGCCTAAATATCCTGGAGGCGGTGACGGCTGCTTTGTTTGAGAATCATGAAAGTTCATCTGGGACAGTTCCTCCTGAACCTCTTCTAAACTGCCATCTCTCTTGTACAGACCAGGCTCTGCAAAAGCAGAACCACGGCCGTAGTTTTGTTCTTCCTGATGCGCCACCGATCCCGCCTTCTCTTGTTCCTCCTCCTCTTCTTCGTCTTTTGGGACACCAATGGTCACGAAACAATGTTCATCCTTGTCGATCTCATACGCATAATCTCGCTTTGCAGGATTCTCATAAGGGTAGCAAATTTGGTACTGGTGAGGACCTTTGTGGAAACAATGGGATACACAGGTTTGCCCTGTCCAAGGCGGATTGCCAACCCAATGCTTGTGCTGGCATAAGCAGTACGGGCATAGAATTCGTACTGAATGGCAAGTCCACTGGGTGACGAGAGCGAGCGGAAAACGGCGCCCTTGATTGTTGAGCAATCCTGATAGATCGGTGTGCGTGTCGTGCATCGTCCAAGTCTAATCGTTGGATGCTTGTGTTGTGAGGTCTCGTAAAGAGAGTCAATTCCTCAATGTACTTCACAATCGCAGTGGTGAGGGAAATTTCGTTGTCTTCCCGTGAGTTGAAGTTTGAGTAATTGTTACCTGGCCGTGGGGCTTGTGTGCTGAATGTAGCGGCGCTATATACGATGTTCAAATCGACTTAAACCTAATGCTGAATTTGAGAGACACGCCTACGGCCGCTCTACGTCACAATAACACAATAGAACGAACTTTACAACAAAGAGTTTCCTCTGTTGCTCTTATTGGTCCGTAGGCAGGTTACCCGGTGATTACCTTCCCTGGTCCTCAGAGCAATGCCCCTTTCAACTGGTCAAGAACGACGTCTTTAGTCTGTCAGAAAGGTACTCTGAGTGGCACACTTAAACCTTAAGCGTATCTAAGTTAAATACGAAGGCTCGAAACCCTAATTTCGCACTTTAAACCACCGGCACCAGCGCGCCATCTGCATCCGTTGTGGCTACTCGTTGAAAAGGGAGAAAAGGGAGGATGGCCGCGTTGGGCGTCATTTTTGAAACACAATGTTTCCTAAAGTAGCGAACTTAACTATATGAGGCTTGAAATAGTGTTTTCATACACCCACCGCGTCTCACTGATCCAGATCTCCTGCCTGCGCGAACCGATGGTTCCACGCCCCATCCACATCTGGGATTTGCAAGTCAGGCTGCTCACAAATTGTTGTGGTCTACGGTCTACCCATCTCGAGATTCTCTTACGGCATCTAATGAAGTCACACGGACGCCAAACAAAGGGAACGTGTGCACCGAGAAAATACCGGCCCGGAACAACATCGACCATCGCTCACCATTATTTGTCCGTCCTGGATTGTGTCAATAAGTAGCTAAATGACCTTACTACTAATGGCTCTACTATCGTACGGGATTGTATAACACTGTTATCATTCATCGACACTAACTCGAATTGCAATCGAGACCTGCTATCCAGTGCCCACCCGGGTTCCGCAAGAGATGGCTGTATCTCGATCCATTTCACATCTCAAACGGATCCAAGATCTTCGAACGATGTGGTAGAAGGTGTATCATTGGCATTATTTGAAACACCGGGATTTGGTGGCTCAGGTTTGTTGGTAGTCGACTCAGCTTTGTCTGCCCTGAAGGGGTGTTGCTGCTTTCTCGCCAGGTCCCTCGGAACGCTCGAGCCACCAGCTGTCATATTTGATCTCTGTGACCTCAACATGTAAGACCTCAAAACCATTGAACCAATCGTATTCTTCCTTTCTAATTGTCTCAGAATTTTTTGAGCCATGGGCAACTCGAGGTCATCCGGCATTCGTGATAAGCAGGAATGTATGAACGATGGGAACCATAAGTCTTCCAGGTGGGTACGAGGGTAAATCTCTTCCGCAACAGTGATGAGGTCTGGTACGGCAACTTTCTGGCCGAGTTGCTCTAGTTCTATCTGGGCCAAGCTTTGTAGATTGCGGAGCCTGTAAGTCCTAGATGCAACATAAACCTGAAGGCAGGTCCTGAATTGAGCAACTAGTCTTTCCTCGGGGGGCCAAATATCGACTCGCAAGGTTTGATATTTTCCGGTATACAAAAAGTGGACCAAGACATGACCAGCATTCTGAGATACGTCCTTTAGTCGCAGTTCTGTAGTGCACCCAAGGCTGCCGCATAAGGATGAGAGTGCCGGGAAAGGCCGCAAAAGAGACTCGTGGACATGCATCGCCAAGTTCGCTTGGTCGCCGTCCTCAAAACGGATCTTAACCATGGGGCTTGTGTAGGGACTTTGATGCAGAATCAGCTTGGTAGGAAATGGGAGTAACTCTGGTTCTACTAACGAGTCACGTGGTTCCGTATTTAGGTCATTATCTCTAGGCTCCGTTTGCTTTTTTCGAGGCGCCATATTGATAAGAAATTGTTCAAACAGTAGTGAGAGTAGCCACAAGAAGGATCTTTTTGACGTGGTATTGGTGAGAAACAGAGACGGATAGAGCGCGTATGAGGGAAGAAATACTCTTCACAACTCGCTGAAATTCACGCGGAAGGTTGAGTGGGGTGGGTATTTCGTAAATCACACGTAAGGGTAAACTTTCTAGTCCACCTGCAGAGTTTTACTCTCGACCGGAAAAAAGCTAATTTCCCGTGTCAGCAGGCACGTTTTACATGTGACAAGTGTCCTAATCTGGCGCAGACGGTGGGCCAGCCAAATGTCCAAGATGGTGTACATGGCGGCTGTGGTCGTAGAAAGCCTTGCTGTTGTAACTTCTAGTGATCCGGGGCACCCGGCGCTGTCCAATGGGCATCACATGCTCTGATTTGACCAAATGGCAACCATTCGCCGCTGGTAAGCCAGGAAGTACATCATATTAGAAGAGCAGTGTAGGATGGCCCCCGTGAACAGGAAGATGTAACATCTCAATCTTCACTCATCACATCAAGCATGTCAAAGTAGACTCAAGTAATAGTGAGCTCTCAGGCTGTTCATCTCAGGTATTATATCGGCAACACGATTGTGCAAGTAATTTTACTCATAATCTAACCTACTTTTCAACCAGAGTTGCGGATCTTCCGCCAGCATTTTTCGCGTGCCGATGTCTAGAGCCTCGCAGCCAACAGGTGATGCAAATGTTAGAGGCTCCTGGGGTCGGCCACCGTGGGATAGCCGAACCTCAAGTGATTTAGGCACATACATTATGACTGCGCTTACGGACGCCCCCTCAACAGAGGAGCAAATCTTCGATTATGGGATATGCCATTCACCACCTCGCCTTTCCAAACATAGAAAGAATCGACTTCTCCTATATCCTGGCGCTTTCAATCCTCCCCATCGAGGACATGAGAGACTTCTCTGTCATGCATTCGCCAACACTCGCGACATCAATGTTATCGGCGCAATCATTCTTCCACTTGACGATTCTTATGTCCGGGCCAAGTGTGGTGGTGCAGAAAATAGCCTTTTATTGACAAAACGGCAGCGAGCAAAGCTTTGGTTCGGTTTTGGTTCCAATGACTGGTACTGGGTTTACGACCGCAGCGAGAAAGATTGGCATTCATTCCGGTTTAGGCTTATCAAGGCTGCCAGTGAATCCGGCTTCGACTTGAGTTTCATCCTTCTGGTGGGGCCAGATTATATTTGCCGAAAGCGGCCGCCACCCTGGCGGGCATGGGATTGCGACGAAATGGTGGTCAGTGATGTGAGCAGGCCTGCCGACATCTCAACTCCAAGCGGTAGGCTTCTGAAACTCAAAGACTGTGAACCATGGCAGCAAGCCAAATCAGATGACAACGCAATAATGGAGTACGCAAGGAGAACGATAGCTACTGTATATGGTGCCATGCCCGCGTTCACGCTAAGTTCACACAATAGCCTTTTTTGGGATGGTAGGCAGGAATCCGAAGGAACATTTACATTACTAACTCAACAAATCCAGAGCATATGGAGCGCGAGACGTCCAATCTGCTAGAGGACCTGCGTAGAAAGCGGGACGCAGTAAAAATCTGCCATCGGGAAGGCAATGCCAGTCAAACGATTCGATTCATTCCTGCGGGAGGAACGACGAACTACATCAGTTCGACCTATATCCGTCGCCTTATCGACGGCCAAAGGGACGGCAGCCTAATAGAACGCCTCCGCGACATAGCTCTTAATCCAGAGATACTAGTAAGTATCCCAGCCATAAACTCGATAAGAAACCGAGGCAGTGACACTAACAAATCTAGCTGGAATACCTACAAAATGCCTTACGTTACTGAAATCACTTTGATTAATTCGATTATAGCGTGGAATCGACATCAAACGTAGCCTTGGAATTGGTCACAGAGGCCTGGATTTGATAAAAGATCGACCAGGGTTTCCATTCTTTATCGGTTCCATTGGGATTTTACGTGCACGGGGAGGGTTTCCTTGTCGACTTATCTCTTGTTTGAAGGGAACATGGTCACGAACCCGGCATCCGGTCGTGATGCATATGTAGCACAGCAAGCGGCCTGTGACTGGTCCAATCCTTCTAAAGGTTTCATATATATAGAGCCAATTTCATCTTGCTTTGGTTCTAACGGCTGATGAGCCGCCATCTCGTAGAATTAATAAGTAAAGTAGAACCTACTCGAGTAGATGCAAGGCAAAGTTTCGCTTCGCTCGAAGACCTCCAGCATAAACCCTGTCGCCTGAGCAACAGGAGAGGACGTGGTATTCAACATTGCAGCCTATGGTGATTAGTTTCGATCCTAGAAGTATCCGCATTGACCCACCTGCAACCCCCAACACAATGCCCATGCTCGGAAAGATGGCACATGACCATTTCATTCCCTCCTTTTCTAGCCACTTTCAGAGAATCACCCTGATAACTCCGCATAGCTGTGGACCAAAATCTCCGAGTTCAACACCGCTGAGTTTCGCAAGTACTGGATACAAGCGAGGAACTGCCGCTCGCTAGCGATGTAGATGCGTTCGTTCACCACCAAGAATTCCTCACGAACCCTAAAACCGACTCCGAGGTCTCCGCCACTTGCCAGGATCTCGGTAAACCGGGACCAAGACGGACTTCCGGTAACAGGGTCCATAATATCAGTTAGAGCCACGATGTCTTGTTTTTTGGCGTCACCGGCACGCATGACATGGAATACCATCATAGGACTTGAGTTCGTAGTCCACAGAAGCGAGGTCTCGGCAGGGGCGCGGTACGAATCTTCATCTTGGGGGCTAAGGTCAATGGTTTCTATCGGCTGAGGTGACGGTGTTATGGGAGAAAGTTCTCGCTCAGGCACGGCTGTCGCCTGGGCTCTCACAAGGTCACCCTGTGTTCCCCCTCCGGTGTAGTTAGCGTCGGTCAAACCTGAAAGAGATACACCAGCCGTCGAATCTGGAGGAACGGATCTGCGCTGGCCCAGGCGGCTGTTCAGCTCCTGCTTAGCCACTCCTTCCATGTCCTTGCTGAGCATTGTTGTGATGGTCTTATATTGTTTGTAAGCGCTATGGTCCACCGTTGGTGGCGGCTTCCAAGAAAGATAAAGTTTCCGGTGGCAGGACGAGACAGTGAATGCGTGTGGATGGTTTGCAAGAAATTTTTCGCACAGAAAGCATGATTTCTTACTCACTCCCACGAAGCGGAATGCCGGTTTTCGCTCCGGATGTTGGTCATAGAAACTGATTAGCTGCACTTCAGCGTGGAGAGATAAATTCAAGGAGCAAGCATTGCGAAAATGGGTCTCCGGATCCAGCGCGTTCCAGACACGACCCAGGCGATGGATGTATTCCTCCTCACGACCGCCAACAACTCGGCGCAGGACACAGGTGAGGGGCATTTGGCCTTCCGGAATGCTGAATTGGGTTCTCGAGGGAGCAGTTACGGGCTCCACGAGCATTGGACTAAACAAAGAAGGGACCTCCAAAGCAAGCTGGAGCAACGCTCTTGCAGCAACCGCATATCTTCCTAGCTTTAAGATGGCGTAGATCCAAGCTGGAAAGTTCTGCGTGTCTGCAGAGAAAGCGGCCCAGAGACACGGGAAGTATGTCCGTTTAGCCTCTAGAGCCCAGCGGATGTGATCGACGAGACTCTCAGGAGTAGGTTCCGCAGGCATTGTTCTTATCGCATAGATATGTGAAAACCATCCGGAGAATGTGTCGAGCGCAAATTGATCGCTAGGAGAGCACAAAGTTCCTTCCATCCTGGACTTCAGGTCGACAACAGACGCCTCTCTGACGCCATTCGCATTGCGGAGTTCCTTCAGGTAATACCGGATTCTGGTCATATCGAGACGGATGATCTTGGTAAGAACTTCGTGTTCACTATCGGAAGGGTTGGAGGCTGCGGCAAACGGTGTTAGCATCAGTAGGGGAACGACAACAACCCTTACTCACTTGCAGTGGCAACATTGTTCAAGATATCCATCAAGTCACGGAGGCCTTTCAAGGTGGACATTGAAATGCCGTGGTTGCTCGCGACACGAATGACTGTGCCCCCGGCAGGCCCTCTTCCATGCACACTGCAGAAACTGTGTCACCGTCTTTCCGTACCGCGCAAATTAGGGCGAAAGAGTCAAGGAACTTTCGTTTGAGAAGACCGTCTCGTGAGGATTCGATATCGTTAGTATCTCGATCGAGGCCATGCGCTACGGGCTCGCCACGAACTGGGTCGAGCAGGTAAAGGAGAACAGCAGCTTGAACAAAGCGATTCCGAACATTTCCGGTTACTTCAAAGGCCATTCTTTCGACACTGAGGCGGCAAAGTAGAGCATTTGTGATGAATATTTGTCTGCCAGTTCAATCGCTTTTTCGGATGGAGCCTTGCTGCGGGGTCATTTGGTGACCACCGATCGCTCCAGAGGTCGGAGAAAATGACTCAGCACGGTGCATTCACAGACACAACCCAAACAATTGTGGTCTGCCAGCACTGTCCCCGCATGAGTGATGAATGGGTTGCCTGGCCGCTAGGTTCGGAGCTAATCTATGACACCAATATGACATTGTGGCACAGGCTTCGTCGTACGGTAACGCTACCCCGTGACCGGATCTCAAGTACATCGTATCATGCCCGGCCTCCACGAGATCAGCCTTCTAACCGAAATATCAGTGGTATTTGGGCCGAGGTACCATTGCGCTCTGCCAATGGCGGGGGCTGACCAGCGGGGCGCGAGGCTCGTGATTAAGCTTTCGATGAGACAGGATCCTAAACTCTCAACGGGGCTTCGTTTGCACAGTAAGCGATAACTGCTATCGTACAGTTGCTCGACATCCAGAGGATTACAACGGATCTTACCATCGTCTCTTAGACTTTTGAGTTAATTGAAAGAATTACGTCAAGCATAGTTCACATGCTGCTGGGGCTAGCGACTTGTCATTTCTCTAGGCGTCCTGCATTGAGACAAACCGGCATGCCACCGAACCAGGGCCGACCTAACCTCTGATGATAGCTCATGGGTGGAGTGAAGACCTACGCCGACGAGCGTTCCATAAGCTCTGCATCTATCCCCCATCGATGGGTGCGTCGTAGGGCAATTTGGTCTTTCGTTGGATGCAAGAATTTGTCTTGTCCCATCTCTGACCGTTTGGATTATGACTCTTTCCAGACAGAGCGTATTTGAAACCCCTGATGAGGCTTCCGGTCATCTTCGCTCCGCGAAATCGAGCTATCTCATGAACGAGATAGAGCAGATCAGGGCCAATGGAGTTGTAGAGCTGATCTCTTTGCCTCAGCTGGTGCTTTGTGGGACTAATCGACAGGGAAAGCTCAGTTTTTGACGGGATTCCGGGAAATCCATTTCTAAAACAAGATGGTTTATGCACAAGGTTTCCTACGGAGATCGTCCGGAGTCACTTCAGCACGGCATAGACCAGCCACAGTGGGTCAAGCATTACCACATATCTCAAATGCCGCTCATGCAGCCACTACTATCGCATGTATATCCAAGCGTCAAGCTGCGGGAGGCTGACCAATTGTCATACCCACAACAACCAAGCTCGGGCCACGCATTGACCCGTTTTCAACTACCTTGTCTGGGGCCTTGTCACTTGTTGCCATCCACATCGCCATATTTAAAGCGGTGGTAAATGGCTAGTTAAACCAAAGATCGAAATGAACCTCACAATCAAGATTGCAGTGGCCCCCTTCTTTTATCCCTTAAGTTGAACGTTTAGCAAACACTGCCATCTCACCTCGCCATGGCGGCCCAGGTGTTCGGCAGCTTCCAGTCAACCTTGAAGGAGTATATTCACAGTATGCCGGCTTCCGCATCATACATTGACCAGACCTCTAGCTACTATAACCAAGACACCTTTTCCGACGCTATTGTACGATGTGGTGAACAAAAGTTCAAAGTTCACAAGCTCATCCTTTTAGCCCATTCCCCTTTCTTTGCGAAAATGTTGACTGGGCCCTGGAAGGTTTGCGCACCTCTCATTATCCTACTTCTAAATGCTTATTGTGCCGAAAAGGAGAGCTCTGAGAACGTGATCAAGCTAGATGACGTCGAACCAAGCGTTGTGGAGGCAATTTTATGGTTCATGTATCACTTTGACTACAGCAACCTTCACGGTGCCTCAACCATGGTTTTCAACGCCCAGGTCTACAGTGTTGCGGAGATGTACGGCATACCAGCACTCAAGGCACATGCGAAGAACAAATTTCGTGTCGCCATCAATTCCGGTTGGTCGATGGACGATTTTCCTCTCGCCATTACCGAGGTTTACCAGTCAACCCCAGTGGCAGATCGGGAACTTCGCGACTTGGCTGTTGAGGTTTCTTGCAAACACATTGACCAGCTGCTTGGCAAAGAGGTCTTTTGTGAAGTGCTCCGAACGATTCCTGCTTTTGCAGCCGACTTGGTCCCTTTCCTATCCGGTGGTCAGCAAGAGAAATACGAATGCCCCTCATGTGACTACATAATCCGCTGCGAATTCTCTGAGGAGAAGTCATATTACTGCCCTAGTTGTGGCGAACGTCGATCAGATTGGGAATCTCACCGAGTTTGATGGACAGGTTGAGCACACAGTGCTGTAGTTTGATGCAGCAAGCAGGATGCATAAAACAATACATTCTCTTTGAAACTCGTATTGATAAATTTTGTAACATCCGTGCCTTCAGCCCCTATCCTTTTGGTGCTACGGCGTACGATCGTATCCATAGCAGCCCAGAGGTTAGCCATACCTAGTAGCTAGTTGCTCGCTGGTCGTAGTTCTATATGCTTAAACATGTAAGTTGTTTTCGTGAGCAGGTTCAGCGCTTTTCTATCACTCATGTGAACCTCTTAAATATGGGTATGGTGTCAAATGTCTGAGCCAAGCTGTTAATGGTTGGCCTATTCGCTGTGGTGCTGCTCTTCGACTCTGTGTTGGAAGAACTGGGGATTCCCCCTCAACTTCAGGATTAAAGTTAAGGTTTGAAGTTCTCAAACTCAGATCATAGGACTTGACCGCAGGACTTTCTAGGGCTCAAGTCCTAGACCGAATCAGTCGAAGATATAAGGCCTCAAAGGTCCTTCGACTGTAAGGAGTTAATAATAGCAATAACAACAATTGTTATCAAGTGCACTCAGCATTCCTGCGCAATCCAACAACACTCTAAGCCCCGTTTACGGTTAGGGGATATCCTGCAGAGTTTCGAGGGCGCAGCCAGGGCGCTTGAAGGTGACGGGATTCAACGGAAGCGCAAGCAGGGACATTTCGAGTCCTATGGCAATGTGTGGGACGTGATCATGAGATATGAATTCCTGCTGGCAGAATTGGAAAAATCCAAAGCCGTGGTCAATCAATTTCCTGAACCCGAGCACTTCAAGGTTAGCATTAACCTTGGCTGGAAGAAGCTTGACGAATACTACAACAAGCTGGATGAGACTCCGATATATTACACCTCGCTGGCACTCCACCCCCGCTTATCGTTGGGGTTATTTCGAGATGGTGTGGTCTGGACGGCCGACGTGGATTTCCAAAGCGAAAGATGTGGGATAGTCTGTTTGGACAGAAATACAAGACGTTGGAAATTTCTACGGAGGATAATGGCGAACCAGCCGCAAAGCGTCAGCGGACACAGTACTATTCTCCGTTTGAACGATACAGGGATGAAGCTCGGATACGTCCTTGCGAAGAAAGGGACTCTGATAAGGAAGAAGATGAGTACGCCAGGTGGCAGAAGGAATTGTTACCTACGGATAGCGACATTCGGGATCCGCTCGAGTATTGGCATGCGCGGCGGTTCAAGTACCTAGGCTGTCGCGAATGGCAGTGGACTTTATGACGGTTCAGGCGATGGCCCTAAGTGCGAGAGGCTATTCTCGGCGGCAGGCCGCATGGTGGCGCCTCTCCGGAATCAGCTAGAGGCAAGTGCCATTGCTATTTGCCTGGTGCTGCGGTCATGGCTGCCAGGCAGGAAGTTGATCCTATGAAGTTGGACAAAGCGGATGATACAATGGGTGAGAATTCGGTCGAGGCGAAGTCAGTAAGAGAATGGCTTAGGGATTTACCAATGCAGATGCAGGAGGAGGAGGCAAGGTGGGAGTCAGCTTGCGTTGGGTCGTTGTGTCAGAAGTTTGAGTGGTGCAACATGGGTGCAGACCGAAGAGATGATTGAATTGCGCTGCTTTCTATCTAAGGGGCCGACGAAGGTCGGTCTCTTATACCTATGTTCAATCTGCCGATATCATCGGTAGTAGTCTGCTGCCTGACGCTAGTTGTGGTGTAGCGTTCACGATGATCGTGATCCTTGTCTCATTCCAACACGGGTACCAAGCCAGCAGTGAAGGTAGGACTAGGCCCTACGCGGCATGCGCGCTAGTCAACCAGCAACGCAACCCCAACCAACTCCTCGGTTGATCAACTCAACGGAGGAAAAGATTATTAAGCAGTCAACTCACTCAATTGAAGGCTGAGGTTGAGTGGATTGCGTTGATCGCCACCTTGCAGTGGGGCCTCTCTCCTGTAAATTCATCCTTCTTTCTGGAGTCTTGCGGCCTCAACGTAGGAGTGCGTTAGAGTAGCATAAGCCTGAAGGGCGACAAACTCGCTAGACTCATTCAAGATGGTCGAAATAGGGGACTTCCGGAACCGAGACGGTGCTCTGGGGGAGCGTTGGTGCTATAATGCTCTCCACGGATATCTCTCGAGGCGAGATTACCTCCTCGGAGACACAGGGAACTTTGGTGTACGGGCTGTGCTGAAACGCCTTGGGGGCTGCAGCGGTGCGAGGCAGGCGTTTCAGTATGCGCGACAGGATGTTATACGGCGTCTTGGCCGACTTAGTTACCAGCCGGAGACGCCGCAGCATGGTGTGCGCATCGTCAATGGCCTTGAAGACATCTTCTCGGCGTGATAAAGTGTGATGCTTGTCATGCAGAACAGCCGCACACAACACCGCTGCGGTGTCGAATAAGCTGAAGAGGACATGGTGGAACTTGGCATCGTGGGTATATACAAAGTCGAAGAACCTGTGGAGTGAAGCCATAAGCTCCACACAGAGGTCCACGCCATTGCTCTGGATCTTAAGCTCAGCCTCCGAGGGCAGCGACGTAAACTCCTGGCTGAGGAAGGCCCGGACGGGGTCGAGGAGCATTGAGAAGGCCACAGTGCGCATACAGTGCCGGTGGAGGACGACCGATGGGCGAGACCCATCCAGAGACTTGTCTGGGTTGTGCATATCATAGGGAGGAGGAAATTCCTTGACCCATGTCTTGATGATCCTCTAATACTTCTTGATGTCTGCAGGATTTGTGACGTTCTTGGGAGAGCCGAATTGAGCAAGGAGCTGCCGGATGAGGGTCGACTGCATTCCCATGCGCGTCAATGGCGAGTGCTCCAGCCCTTCGAGGGCAGGGCTGGGGAGTCCAACATCACAGTCGGACCGATCGATAATCATAGGTCGCCCGAGGAGACAGGAACTTTGCCTTTGGGGATGAGTTTCTAATATTTGATGACAAATGGGGGGTTGACAATTTACCAGTCCCAGGTGTCCATAATGCTCCAAACTCGTCTCCGAATTTCAAGCTCAATCTCCGGCACTGGGCCGGCTTTCGACTCCTGATGGAGGTCTGCAGGTGCGGTCAGCTATCATAACTAGAAGACGTTAAGGTGAGGAACACAAGGCTGGAAGGGTACATACACAGCTGCTGGGCCTCTCGAATGGCCGAGTTTAAGATGTGCCAGGACTCGATCAAGCGAGCTTCCGACTTGAGCCAGTAGCAGGAGAGTAAGCGTTGCTGGATGTTGATGAGGTGGCTGTAGCCAATAGGGATAGTGCTGCCCAGCTCGTGGGCGGCGTCATAGAACCGCTCCGTGAGCTGCTGGATGGTGTCGCCTAGGCCAATCTCGAGCTTCCTCTGCAAGTTGATGTCAGAATGCTGCAATGCACATGCACAGACCATTAGGAGGAGGCAGGTCCATGGCACGTTGAGTGGTTTGCTCTCTGTTCGGGCTTCCCACCGTTGCTGATACTGCTCCAAAAAGGATGGGGGATAGAGTATGTAATAGTGGAAATTGGCGTGGTCCAAGAAGCCCTGAACCAGGGTATCTGGGATCATCAATGGAAAATCCAAGAAGCGATCCTTGTACAGCGGGCCTCACTGGTGTATGGTCTTGTAGGGATAACTTGAAGAGCGCGCAATAACTGGGGAGAGGTGCTAGAATCCTCAATATACTCATCCGCTAATGTCTTGACGACCTCGAAGTGAAGCGAGTCAGATGATAGGCCAAACGGCTCAGGCGCGGGGAAAACTCACCGGGTGCTGTAGAGTGAGGGAAAGGAGTACATGCAAAGGCACGGACACAAGTGCGTCAATGCTATGGGTGTCAGCATCCTCGATATTGGGGCCAACGGAGTCGGTGCTGGGGTTTATGTGCTGCTTTCGCTTCCTGTGGCTCTCCTGATCTCCTTTCCTGGTGGAGCGCTGGTTTGTATCCTTATATCGACACTTATGGGCGACCTTACGCTTCTGGCACTGGTTGCAGGGCCACTGGTAGTTGCACTATGTCAGGGTTAGAGACACTAGAAACAGCAGGATAGGCATTGAATGCCTCGGAAAGGGCTCCGCGTGAGGTGAGGGAGGGACGTTGCTTACTTTCTGCTTCTGCCGCGCACACTCGCTGCAAGCGAAGCGAGTACAGGCCTTCTTCTGGACAGGTTTCATGGTGCAGGCTCTGATTGGGGCTGCAAGTATGGCCATTTTCAATGACACAAGATGTCAAGGAAGGAAGATACGTGCCTCGCCAACGTTTGTCAACGTTCGCCAACATGAACGTTGTGGACAAGAGACGGGGAAGAGTGGCGATGGGAGGCTTGGGAATCGTTGGCAGATTTAATAGGGGACTAAAACAAACATGTCAGGAGCACTCACTCATGTCAGCTCTGGCCGTCTCTTCACGTGGATCCATCGTCCAGCCTATCAGGTAGTAATGCAGCTTCCACCCTAGCCTGGGGTCCCCTGGCTCGACGGCTGATCTTGCTGTGGCAAAAGACTTTTTTTTTTTTTTTTTAATAAAATACAACCAAAGGCTGTGTATCACGTCTTGGATTACTGTTTCGATGTCGATAACGTCGCCCAGGATATTCGTGAGTTTGGATGGGCAGTTCGGCACGACGTAGTTGAACCATTTTGTAGGTAGCTCAACCTTAGTGGCTCGAACGCAGCGGCCGATTTCTTGTTCTTAGCGAGGATCTTTTCTCGAATCGTCTTGTTTCGGGGTCGGATGGCGAAACCTGTTGCTCTGTGGTGGATGTCTGGGATGTCTGTCAGTGACAGGTCTAGCGCTTGGCAGGTGGCTTGCCGCAGGGCGTAGTTGGTCAGGGGTTTTGCTCAGTCCTTGTCTTCTTCTGGATGCGGATGTCTTCCAGCTTGCTAGTAGGCTTGGGCTGTGTGCGGTGTGTATGACCAGCTGCTGCGCTAGCAACCAAGGCTGGCGGGTCTTGCGGCTTTCCCCGTTCCGTCGGCTTAGCTTCCGCCCGAGTCTGACGGGGCGCTTCTGGTCGTCATATTAGGTCTCAGAAGTTAGAGGTGTGCAACATGGGTGTGGGCAGAAGAGATTGGATTTTTCGCTACTTTTTTCTATCTAAGGGAGCGACGAAGGTAGGCTTCTTATACCTGTGTTCAGTCTTCCAATATCATAGGCAGTAGCCTGCTGCCTGATGCTAGTTGTGATCGTGATCGCTGCCTATTTTTTGGCCCTATTCCAACATCTCGTTCTACCCCGATAGCTTCCTCGAGGTCTATCATCGCTCCAGTCCGTGAGTATTCGCTGCGGTCCGTGAGTACCTAGAGAACTGGTTGTCCCGGTAATTCGAAGCGGCTCGTTAGTAGTCCGAAGTCATTGCCAGGGAGGGAAACTTATCCACCTCTCTTCGAAGCTTCAAAACCCAGAATAGAGTCGGTCCTGGTGTCGAATGATAGTGGAAGATGCATCATTGCCTTCGACCTCGCCCCTGCCTAGAATCACGGCCGAGCCACGAACCCACTGCGTCGAGCTATCACATGCTTAAATACCATTGGCGACTACTCGCACTCAATGCTGACAGTGTAGCTTTGTGGCTTAGCGCAATCCGCTTTCTACTAGCAGAATCTGCATTCGTTGTAACCACCCTTTGGAAAAACTGAGTTCTTGGGATGGAGGCCCTCTAGTCATAGCAGCGTCATGGCTCGTCGTAAGACTTTCAGCTGACAGTCAACGCGTGCTGTGTCCTCAGTTGTCCGCAAGGCTCCGAAGTTAGATTTGTAACTCTTCGCAAATCCACCAGTGCTGGGTAGCCACATGCTCTAACCTGGTGCAATTGTTATCACTTTCTGTAGAAACACTCGGTCTGGCTAACATGCATGCGGCGCCGCGGTGGAATATGTCCGTCAAAGTCCTGTTTGTGGAAGCAGGCCATCCTTAAGGCCCCTGGCTAGATGCGGGAAGCCCAGACACCTTCGAACCTTGGACTCAGGCTCCGCCGCGGCCGAAAACATGCATATAAATAGGCGCGCCCACTGCTATCTGAATAGTAGGAGACAGAGACCACCAGCAGTGTGTCATGGCCTTCCCAATCTCCCCAAAGCGGTTTGCCTTGCTCGTCGGCATCGACCTGTACTTGAATGACGGCTCAAGAAAGAATGAAAATGGAGAACCACTCTCTCTCGGAAAGCTTCGAGGCTGTGTCAACGATGTCCGGGCGGTTGCGGAGTTACTTCGAAATAAATTCCAACTGGAGGAACCTCGCATCCTCACTTCTCCCTTGACCCCGTCAAGCTTCACGTGTCCCACTGAGCCGACTGAGCCGTCAGATCGTCGACCTACATTTGACAACATCAAGAGGGAATTCGACACCGTGGCTGAGCAGGCTGGTCCTGGTGACCTCTTCTTTTTTCACTTCTCTGGGCATGGGGCACGGCTGCAACCGACAAGCAAATCGCCCCCCGGGAGGCCGACAGACCCATCCCTGATGACGATGGACTTTTGCCGCGGAAAACCTGCAGTGAGAGGATGGCAGCTGAACCAGTGGCTGAAAAGGCTCAACGAGAAGAAGATTCGGACCATTGTCATACTCGACAGCTGCCACTCTGGTGGCGCCTTTAGGACTGGTAAAAGCTTTCGAACTCCAGAAGGCTGGAAGAGCATCCCCAACCTTCCCGCCGACGAAGAGGCCATCACAGAGACCGCTACCGAATTGGGCAGCCGCGATGGGGAGTTGGAAAGGTCCTGGTCCATCAACCCGGACGGATTCACGCTGATGGCAGCCTGCGAAAGTCACGAGCTGGCCGCAGAGAAGACTCTCAACGGCATATCTTACGGCGCATTCACCCATGGACTCTTGGCGTGCCTCAAGCAGAACCGGCCAAGCGAGACAATTGTGACTTATCGGAATCTGCGCGACCAGATAGTCAAGCGGGTCCACGGACAGACTCCTCGGGTGTACGGTCGAGACAGGCTGGTATTCTTCGGAGACGAGGAACCATTCTCGGCAACACCCCTCGTCGTGCGACTTGAAGGAGAGAAGATTCATCTTCCCATCGGAAAAGTTCACGGTGTTCGGGAGAGGTCCGAATTCACAACTTATCCGCCTACATCGCACGCAACGTTTTCGGTGGATCGAGTCGACGACTTCGAATGCAGCGCCTCGGTGCCATCGGACACCCACGCGCAGACTTTGCAACAGCATCACTGTCAGATCGTTCCGCGTCGGTGGAGTTTAGGAGACGACATTCTCCAAGTGCTTGTCCATCCCCCTCTGGGGAGCGAATTCCAGCAGGCGCTTCGTGCCACTCTTCAGGATAGGATCGTTGGAGATATCGAGATCACCGAACTCAACGACAGTTACGAACCTGGCTCCGACGTTTTCATGGTGACAAAACGTGGCAATGACGGCATTGACATCGCCGGATCTCCGTCTTTGACTGGGTACGAAGGTCCGGTGCGCGGGTTGGACATCCAAGGCGTCAACACCGCTCAGCTGGGCACAAGGTCTGCCATTGCTTTGGCTCACTTGACTCGGTTCAGACAAATCCTCAGTCTCAGTGGAAACGCGTCTCAACAGCTTGGACCATTCGAGCTTACTCTGAAACCAAAGCTGGTTGGGGGCAACCTCTCGGGTGGCCAGGAAATAGACTTCGTGTTCAGGAACACATCCAAATCTCAGCTCCACTTCACGGTCTTGGTGCTCAGTCCTGGATTTCATGTGAAGCAGCTTTACCCTTCAGAGGATTTTCCAAAATCGGTGGTTGCGGGCCTCGAGGTTTCATTCACCTTTAACCTGACGATACCTGACTCGCTCAACGGTTATAGAGAGCAGCGAGACATAATCCGTACAGTTGTCACCGAAGGCAGGCAGCTTTCCTGGAAGAGCCTGGAATTGCCTGACATCTGGGACGCGGATCAGCTGGCCCACAAGCGCAGTAGCTCAGGGAGGGACGCGAGCTTGCGGTCCGAGCGTAGCTTGTGGGTCAAGGACAATGTAATAATAACAACAAAACAAGGTGAAGGAGACAAGGTCTACTGGATGTCACACTTAGTTGATTAATGGGACAATGTTTCGCTTCTCTTGCCTCCGTTTGCCGACGGAAGTTCCAGCCTCTTGCACCGTTCGGAGGCGCGAATAGCGTCCCATCGAGATGCTTGTTGTCTTTGTGGTTGCTTCAGCTTCTGCGTCGCGACGCTGTGGAGCGCTCATCGTTCGGGTGCAACCAGCACATTCCCTTTGTGAAGCAGGACGGTTCTACGGAGCGGAGGATACTTTATGAGCCATCGTCCACGCCCAGTGCCAGAATATGTGTGGCCCTGCAGGTCGAGGAGTGGGGTTGCAAGGTAGTAGTAGTAGTAGTAGTAGGTTTTATTACGCCCGGGAGAACGAGTCTCATAGGGCCGTTAGATACGCTTGCCATTTACACTTCCGCCATCTTGATCCTGACCACAAAAGAAAACCCAACTTCTCTCTCCGATTTTTTTTCCAGCCTCTCTTGACTCTGTTTGACAGACCTGCTTGGAGGCCGATTTCTCCAAGTGTTCAGCATCCTATCTTCAGCAGCTGAAGCATGGACTGTCCACCTGAGGCTGTTGGATGTTAGTATTCCCTAGGTTCCGTTGTTAATGTGTCATATCTCCCGGTTCGCCTCCAGTCTCCCCGTCTCTATTGCAAACTTGACCGCCGTTCGCACCGCCTGTAAATTAGGTGTCCACTTCTGTCCATCCGACGTCGATTTGCCTCCCAGAAAGAACGAGAGATTTCCCATCATGCTTTGTCCAACTTGTCTCATGCCTTCGCGCTGTGTCTCCCATTTTGTGCATCGAAACAGGAAATGTTCCATCGTCTCGGCTGCTTGTCCACAATCACACATATCCGACTCCACCGCGCCTATCTTGCACAGGTAACTGTTGATCCTCGCCATTCCCGTACGGAGCTGCGAGAGCACGTCTGCTTCTCCTCTTTTTAGTCCATCGTATAGCGCTTCTGTGTGTTTGCCTGGCAAAGCTTTGTCGATCCTCTTGGAGTAGCCGCCTACTCTGTCGGGCAGTGTCCGTTGCTGCCGCAGTTGCAACCTCGCCAATCTGGTCCGGGTGGAGCGAGCCTGGTATGGTAACGGCTCCGGTGTGCGCTCTACTGCGGTTGCTCTTCGAGCTTGCCTCTTTGCCATGTGGCCCATGGCAAGGTCATCGCTTCGGGACGGTATCCACATCATCTTGACCCTGTTATTTGCCTTTCCTAGTCGCTCGATATGATCATAGATCTGCCGAATGGTGCCCTGACCCGACTGCTGTCGCGGTCGTGTAATCGCCTTTAGGGATGACTGGCTGCTCGATAATACCGTAAGCTCTCGGCATCGGAGTCCGTCGGGCATACATCGAAGTGCCATCGCTATCGCCTCTAGCTCGGCCGTGTATGGGTTCTGGTCGTCTCGCGAACCGAGAGTGACCGAGTACCTGGCGACTACCTTATCTGCCCGGCCAGGCGATTTGTGGCAGATGACGCCTCCCATGCCTACTAGTCCTCCCCTGTCGGAAGCACTAGTCGCGATGACGATATCGTCGGCACTCTCGGCTGCTGCCACCGCCGCTTCCCGATCAGCCTCGCACACCAGCGACATGCGGCCGTGCCACGGTGGTACCGCATAGGCTTGGATCGTTTCCATTCACTTGATTCCGCTCTCGGTATGTGCAAGTGCCAGTCTCTTCATCGACGATATGTATCTTCGGCTTACTGACACTTTTAATGTTGTCAGCGGGTGTGTTTTTGGTAGAGTCCGGACGTTGATGTATAGCCTTGTACCGGCCTGAGCATGCCGCTCGCATACTGTCTGGATGCTAGCCTCCGCTTCAGCCACTGCCGTCGACACCGTTCGAAAGGCGCCCGTGATCGCCTGTGCCCCTGTTTTCTGTGCCCTGTTGAGCCAGGTTAGTTCTCTTTCTCCGCGTGCATGCGACCACACGACAGAAGCGTAGTCCATGGCCGGAGCAACGGTGGCGACGAAGAGCTGTCTGGCAGTGTGCGGTGGAAGCATCTTGAGTCTCCTCAGACACATAGCTGCCGAGAGACCTTTGGAAGCGGCCTCGGCTATATGTTGCTTGAACCTGAGCTTCGTGTCCATGACCACTCCCAAGATCTTGACCTTCTGCTTCGGCTTGACTTCCTCACCCTTGATCATGAACGGCGCATCACTGGTGCGTTCGGCCACGCGTGTGAAGTGGACGATGGTCGTCTTGTCACATTCAAACGTCGCTCCACTGCGTCTCCCACGCTAGTGCTCGGTCAATGATGGCCTGTATGCCATCCCTGTTCGCCTCCGCCGTCGGCCCTGTGACCCAGGCTGAGTAGTCGTCAACGAACGCGATCGAGCCGCCTTTCGAGTCGATCCTGCTCTGCACTAGGTCTGCGTTGAAGAAGAGGAAGAGCACAGGCGACAGTGGCGACCCTTGCGGAAGGCCGGCCTGTGGCAGCTCCCGTCGCACAGAAGTGTAGCCGTTCACCACGATGGTGGCCGTGCGGTTCGAGCAAAACGCATCTATCCACTTCACAAGCCCTTTGGGGATGCCTCTTGCTTCGAGTCTTTGCAGCAATCTGTCCTTGAACACACCGTTGTAGGCACCATTGACGTCAAAGCTGACCAGGCTGACCACTTTGCGGTTCCGCCATGCTTTGTAGACCTGCTCCTGGAAGAGCAGCAGTGCCTGCTCTGCCGACCGCCGTTTTCTCGCCCCAAAATGGTTTGTGGGTAAGAGTCCGAACCTCTCGACGACGTACGAAATTCTGTCAGCTACTACTGCTTCGAGGATCTTGCCCAACGTCGACAAAAGCGAGATCGGCCTCCATGCCTTTGCGATCCTGTAGTTTCCCTTGTCCGGTTTCTTGAGCGGAATGATCTTGGCGGGGTTGCAAGGTGCACACAATGCATCATGCATAAAGTCCAAAGTACCGCTGCGCTTAGCGTGATAAAACGGAGCACAACGGGGAGGTTTACTGTGGAGGAACGGGTGGGGCCACAGAGAGGCAGGTACCGACACCTTTGTCGCACTAGGCTAGAGGAAGGGTACGATCATCGCACTGTGTCCCAATTTTCTGGGAGATGAATGGGCGAGCCGGCCCCTCGGTGGCGTACGGAGTTTGCTATCTCCTGAGTGCGTGAACACCTGCACAATGTCAATTGCCCCACATGCCTTCGGGAACCCCGGAAGTACGTGAGGGGTACGGAAAGTTTCATTTATGAAAGATTTCGTGCCAATTCCCCGCCAAAACACCACCAATTCATTTTGATAAGAACGATGAAGTCCCCTCCAATTCTTGACGAGATCAGGGTCATCAATCCCTATGACGACAAGAGCTTCCTCGATGAGAGGCACAGCCATCGCATTTGGCCCAATGACTCGACCCGGGCCGCGGTTTTTCCGGCCGAAGAGGACCAAGGCACGACCTTCGAGCCCTTCCAAGTGGAACAGCGCGAATTTCACATCAACACACTGTCTCCAACGCCTCTGAAGCTATTCCAGCTTTTCCTCCCTATATCCCTCGTTGAAAAATGGGTCGTCTACACGAGAAGCTGGGTCTCGTGGCTCAAAACGAACGGCTGGATCGATAGCTGGAAAACCGAAACGAAGCGAACCTCAAAACTCCACAAATGGGAAGGTCCAACGGCTTCAGAGGTGATGACGCTGATTGCAGTGCTTATTTATATGGGAGTGCATAAGGAAAAGAAGATACGAAGCTATTGGAGAGCCCCAAGCCCGGTATTCAACGCGCTGAGCACTCATTTGTTAAGTTCATTTCATACGATACATTTCAACTTATCCACAGGCACCTTCGCCCCTTTGACCACACCAAAGTTGACGAGACTGCACCACTTCCGAGGGTATTCCAAGGCGTTGAAGAGTGGTCTGAGCACATACAAGCCGTATCCATGCAGCTATACCGGCCTGGGTCCCACCTAGCTATCGATGAGTGCATAATCCGCTATACGGGCAGAAGTGACGCTATCACGACTATCAAAAGCAAGCCCGACCCCGTGGGCTTCAAGATTTGGGTCATAGCCCAGCTGGGCTTCTTTACTCACTAGCTATGGCATATCAAAGATGCAGAACACGGCGCCGTTGGCGTTGAAATTTCAACACAGATATTATCATCACAGCCCTCACAACCCTCACAAGCCCGGCCTAGGAAAAGAAGGAAGGTCTCAGCCAAGGCCGCAGAGAAAACCCCCGATATAGAAGACGACGATGAAGCAGTGAATTCGACCCAAGCCGTCGTTATTGGCCTTAGAAAAACACTGCCAAAATCGGCATATCACGTCTTTGTGGATAACCTCTTCTCGTCCCCACCTCTCTTCCGCAACCTCCGCAAGCAGGGCTACGGGGCCACTGGCACAGCTCGTACGAACAGCGGCATCCACGAGGAATTAGTCAGGGATAAGAACGATGACGGCAAGGTCAAAAAAATGTACGAATTTAATGCTGTCAAAGCGATACCGACCCTTGACAACCAGGTACTGACTTCAGACACTTTTGGCTGAGAAAACCTTACTAATACGTCTTCGTTACGTATCCCTAGGTCAACCAAATCGCTTGGAAGGACAATAAGCTTGTGTTATTCTTGTCTACCGTGTTCACCGGCGCCGACGATGAGCGTGTCGTTCGGCAGAGGAAGAAGCCGTCGTCCAAGAAGTCAGAAGCCAAGCCGATACGCCGTTTTTTGGCGACGAGGCTGTCAAGATGGTCAACATACCAACAGTGGCTGCTGCTTATAACGACGAGATGAACCATGTTGACCGTGGTGACCAGCTGAGGTCATATTATAAGTATGATCATGCCCTCCGCCGGGGCCCGTGGCAGGCCCAGCCTGGACCTTCCTCCTTGATGTGGCCCTTGTTAACAGCTATGTTGTTCAACTTCACGGGCAGCCAAAGTGGAAGAGATACACAAATCACAGGAAGTGGCGAGAGTGCATTTATAACGAATTGTTCAACGCCTACGGTCATGACAGTCAGGCAAGGCAGCTTTACCGAGCAGGGGACGAGCGTGATCTACAGGATGCCGAATTACAGCGTAAACACGTGGACCGCGAGATCAATTTTGTCGACCGTCATGTCAAATCAGACTGCCTAGCCTGTCAAGGGTGTCGGCAGGGGCAGCTAAGAACAAAAGCCCCGGAATGGAGCCCTCTTACGGAGGGCAGCGGCAATGAGGAGAAAAAGGAGAGGAAGCGGCCTAAGGTGCGTAGTCAGACCACCTTCGGATGCCGTATCTGTGATGTTGCGATATGTCAAAGCAAATATTGCTGGGACTTCTATCACCACCTAATTTAGCATGGGAATTTTGTACCTTTTATTTCGTGCATTTTAATTGGCCATAACCCCTCATCGTGACCACAGTGGAGGTCCGCACGCATTGGGGAGATAGGACTGGTCACCGACGCGTTTGGAAGTCATATGTGGCTGTTCGCAACGTACCACAGGTCTACTGTGATTACGCATCAGCAGACCAGTCAGCGAGACGAACATCGAAGCGAGGTAGGTCGTTCATTACTGGATGAGGCGAGCATCTGCAGCTCCGGCGTCATCTGACTTGTTTTATCAACTGAGTTTTGCATCAGAATGCGAGGCTGATTGTGACTTCTACATCGAGAAGCCGTCATACCCGAGCCGGCACTAGGCTCTGGATCAACCTGCATACCCTACCAAAGATGCACCCACTCGCGGGTCTCAAGATGTCAAACAGCCGGAGATACTTATCTCCGATGAAGAAGCTCGCGCTGGCACAAGGGAACACAGTTGAGCGAAAGGAGACAATCCAGGCATATACACTACCACCATGGCACAGCCGCCTTCCCATCGGGTACGACCTCGACCGAGATATGGCGACAGAAACCGCCAACAGGATGGAGGGCATCCTGGTGGCAATCAGTGCCTCGGAGAAGGCAGGAAGGGTAGGCATGGGCGGCATCGTCCATGATACTGAGTAATAAACCGGGCGAGGTGGTGGCCAGGTACTCGATTATGATCGCCTCCAGAGACGACCAGAACGTGTACACGGCAGAGCTGGAAGCTATAGCGATGGCGCTGAGATGCATGCCGGATGGACTCCAACACCGGCAGTTGACCGTTAAGACGAGCAGCCGATCAGCACTGCAAGTGATCGCACAGCCGCAACAACAGTCAGGACAATGTACAGTCCAGGAGATCCACAGGCATGCCGAACGACTCCAGAAGAGTGGCAACATCGTCAAGATGCTATGGGTACCAGCCGGAGACAAGGACTTCCCTATCTCCTGAGTGCGCGTAGCCCTCCCAAGTTGTCACGATGAGGGGTCTGGTCCAATCAGAAGGCGTCAAATAAAGGATACTTAATTCCTCTGCTAAAGTAGGTGGTGATAGAAGTCCCAACAATATTGGTCATTACAAATCGCAACCTTGCAAATACGACAGCCATGAGAGGTCTGACTCCGTCCATTGGGCCTCTTCTTATTACCACTGGTCTCCGTAAGAGGGCTCCAAGCCTCACTTTTTGCTCTCAGCTGCCCCTGCCGACAGCCCTGACAGGCTAGGCAGTCTGATTTGACATGACGGTCGACATGATTGATCTCACGGTTGATGTGTTCCCTCTGTAATTCGGGGTTTTGTAGAT
The DNA here is from genome assembly GCA_020883615.1 of Fusarium virguliforme. Lineage (NCBI taxonomy): Eukaryota > Fungi > Ascomycota > Sordariomycetes > Hypocreales > Nectriaceae > Fusarium > Fusarium virguliforme. Next base: position 142,208 of record JAJHJD010000021.1, read on the forward strand.
CACGCTCGTCTCCTGGTCTTCGCCTGACTGTCATGACCGTAGGCGTTGAATAATTCGTTATAAATGACTCTCGCTATTCTCTCTGATTGGATATCTCTTCCAATTTGGCTGCGGTCCGTGAAGTTGAGCAATATAGCTATTAACGAGGGCCACGTCAAGGAGGAAAGTCCATGCAAGTGCCTGCCACGGTCCACGGCGTAGGGAATGATCGTACTTATAATATGACCTCAAACACGTGATTCATTTGGTCGTTATACTCAGCAGCCACTGTCGGGATGTTGATCATCTTGACAGCTTCGTCACCGCAAAAGCGGCGTATTGGCTTCTGGCTTCCGTGATGACGGCTTCTTCCTCTGCCGTATGACACGCTCATCGTCGGCACCAGTGAACACGGTGGTCAAAAATAATACAAGCTTATTGTCTTTCCAAGCGATTTGGTTGACCTAGGGTCACAGCACAGACGAATTAGATTTCTCAGTGAAAAGTGTCTGAAGTCAGCACCTGGTTTGTCAGGGGTTGGTATCGCCTTGACCGTATTAAATTCGTACATTTTCCTGACTTTGCCGTCATTGTTCTTATCTTGTATGAGTTCCTTATGGATGCCGCTATTCGTGCGAGCCGTGCCTGTGGCTCCGAGGCCGTGGTTGCGGAGGTTGCGGAAGAGGGGAGACGACGAGAAGAGGTTATCCACAAAGACGTGATATGTCGCTTTTGGCAGCATATTTGCAAGGGCAACAACGATAGCCTGAGTCGAATTCGGTAAGAAAGACTCGTCTTCTGTATCAGGGGCTTCGACTGTGACTTTTCTTCGCTTGCTTGACCGGCCTTGCGATGATGACTCCTGCGTTGAAATTTCAACGCCAGCGGCACCGTGTGGTTTCTTCTTAACGTGCCAAATCCACCGAATAAAGAAGCCGCATTGGGCGATGACCCATATCTTGAAGCCTACGGGGTTAGGCTTGCCTTTGATGACCGTTATGTCATCGCTTTTGCCCGTATAGCGGATTATGCACTCATCGACGGCAAGGTGAGACCCGGGCCGGAATATCTGCATAGATACGGCTTGTATGTGGTCAGACCACTCTTCAACGCATTGGAATACCTTCGGAATAGGTGCGGTTTCATCATATTTGGTGTGGTCAAAGGGATGAAGGTGTCTGTGGAGGAGCTGAAACTGGTTGTATGGCATGAACTTGATAAATGAGTGCGCAGGGCGTTGATCACCGGGCTTAGGGGATTCCAATAGCTTCGTATCGCCTTTTCCTTATGCACACCCATATAGATTAGCACACCTATCGTCGTCAATACCTCTGAGACTGTTGTTCCTTCCCATTTGTGCAGTTTTGAGGTCGTCCCCATCGGTTTCTTCCAGCTATCAACGACGCCGTTTTCTTTGAGCCACGTGATCCATGAATTGGTGTAAGATACCCATTTTTCAACGAGTGATATGGGTAAGAAAAGCTGGAATAGTTGCAGAGGCGTTGGAGGCAGTGGGCTGATGCGCCTCGGTCATTTTCAGCCGGAAGATCAACGGTCCGGGTGGGGTCCCCCTGCCACAAGCAATGACTGTGCTCTTCCTTGATAAAGCTGTTGTCATCATAGGGGTTGATGGCCTGTATCTCTTCTAGAATTGGAGGGGAATCCATTGATGATATCAAAATGAATTGATGGTGTTTTGGCGGGGAATTGGCAGGAATTCCTTCCGAGATTAAACTTCTCGTACCTCACGTACTTCCGGGGTTACCGCGGTCGGGTGGGTCTCGTGACATCTTGGGAGGGCTACGCGCACTCAGGAGATGGGCAGCGAGGCAAAGACGGAAGCGCGAAGAGCCGCACGAGGAAGACACAGACCGGAGAAACCAACATACCAAGCGCGTTCCACACGGATGAGACTAGCGATCGCACAGCAGCAACGGCAAAAGATCTTGCCCGGTGGGGTCGGAAAGTACTCGAAGCGAATCGACAGGGCGTTACCAGGCACACACATACGCCCCCTGTACGATGGGCTGAAGAGACACGAATCAGATATGCTCTCGCAGCTGCGCACGGGAATGGCTAGGATCAACAGCTACCTGCACAGAATTGGAGCAGTGGAATCGGACATGTGTGACTGTGGACAAGCAGCAGAGACGATGGAACATTTCTTATTCCGGTGTACGAAATGGGACGCGCAGCGAGAGGGCACGCGACGAGTCGGACAAACAATGATGGGAAACCTCTCGTTCTTTTTGGGGGGAAAGGCGGCATCAGATGGACCCGAATGGGTACCCAACCTACAGGCGGTGCGGGCGGCGATTAGGTTCGCCATGGATACGAAGAGACTTGACGCAAACCAGACTGGATGACTTACTAACCAATAGCATTTAGCGGCCAAACTTGGCGATACTAACACCAAACAGCCTCAAGCCGGCAGACCACGCTTCAGCTGCTGAAGATAGGATGCTGAACACTTGGAGAAATTGGCCTTCAAGCAGGCCTGCCACATAGAGTCAAGCGAGGCGAGACCAACTTGCGAATGAGGAAGAACGTGGGGCTTCTGGGAGACGCGAGCAGAAAAGCTTGGAACTGTAAATAGCCTAACGTACTTGGCCCTATGAGGTTAGTCCTCCCGGGCGGAATAAATTTCATTCATTCATTCTCACCTTAACGTCCACTGAAATCCGAACCCAAGATCCATGACCTATTAAAATAATCACGTCGTGCGATAAGCACCGTCTGGACGACTAAAACACACCTTCTCTCCGTCCTAGATAAATTCCCTGCGACCGCTAGCTAGACACGTCATCCGCCCCATCCAATTCTCTCGAGGCATTCTTCTTCAGAAACGCCTCACACTCTCCCCTCAGCGCCGCGACAAACTCTTCGTCTAACTCCTGCCCGTCGCACCCGACATTTTCTAAACCAAGCCGCTGCAGGACATCCCGTTCAACAGCACGGATTGAGTCGTACTCGCCGTGCCAACACTTGCGGACCACTTCACCGACGACCTTGTCACTGGACGTATCAGGGAATTCACTCTTCAAGAACCTCAGCACCTTCTCGTGTTCGTCAACCTCGTGCCAGGGCTCATGTCCAAGCTGGATTGTGAAGATACAAGACCCGAGCGCAAACTGCTCGGTCACAGGGCTAGCCAGAGGTAGATCAAAGTTCCCCTCCAGCTTTCCGTAGGCGCCGCCTCCAGCCAGGAGTCGCTTCCCCAACCTAACCGAGCAGTCAAAATCTCCAAGCTTGACATCCTCGTCGAGGGTGAGGAGCACGTTGCCCGGTCTCAGGTCGCCGTGTACGAAGCCGAGATGCTCGAGCCAGGACACAGCACTGGCTAGCTGCGTGATCCACCGCCCCTTCAGACTTTCAGGGATGGGCTGCTGATCCAGGCGACTGTCGAGGGTCATGGCAAGTCGATGCATGAAGATGCCCTGAGGTACACAGAGGACAGCATGCATGATATGGGGGTGCCGATGCTCCATCAGGATCTCGTAAATGGCCTTTTCGCGCTCTATCTGAGCCTTGCTCTCATGCATCTCTTCCTCTTGCCGCGGGTGAGGATTGTCGAAGACGGTTGGGCATTTCAGGACGAGGTGCTGACTGACGGCAAAAACGTGACCAGCAGCGCCTCTGGAGATGAATTGATCTGCAGAGAGATAAGGGAATGGAAAGCGTAATGTTGCAGTCATCATGGGAGCTTTCGTGTCAAGGAAAGGATGCAAGTCAAAAGGCCCTTGGTGGGCAGAAAATGTTGATTGAAGAGAGGAGAGTGAGGCGGCCTGGAAGTGTTGAGACTAGGCCATTTAGCTACTGACGGCTGATGTTATAAGCAGCCGCCAACCAATTAGAAAGTAAGCCACGCTGATCTGAACCAGGTTCTGTCTCCCCCTGTCCACGTCCACCTCGACCACAGCCGACCATCAGCTATTGGCTTCATCCCGCTCCTTGCAAGAGTCACACTTCCTCATCCTGGTTGTGCGTTTGACCCTGTTCTCAGTAATGGTCTCACAGTGTGCTTTTTTCTGGTCCATCGCCTCCCGGCACCGCTCAATGTAGGGAAATTCGGTGTATGGATGCCCACACATGAAGGTACCGTGTGGGAGCACTCTAATACACATGTTGAAGGAGGATCCTGTCTTTGTTTGACCTTTAGATAGGCTTCAGAGAAGGAGAATGGAAACTCACTGGCGTTGAAATTGTTCCGAGTTTCGTTGTTCAAATGGGCGCAAGCGTAAAGGTTGTCGGCTTCATGTTTCTGGGAGTCACGGAGCAGACGTCGATTTTATAGCTGCTTCAGCCAGAAAATTCATCTGCGGCGTTGGATTCAAGTCTGCACCATTGTCAATTGTCGTATTTGCCGGTGCGTGAGATCCAGAAGTTCCTTGACCTTATTGCTCCGTCCATGTGGCTCCTCCGATCGCACCGAAAAGCCCCCAATTCACAGCATCTTTCCCCAGAGATGCGACCAGGTATTGCAACCACCTCAAATTGCAGGATACCTCGTCTCTGCATGGGATACGGACGAGCAACGGTGTGGTTGGGGGTGTGCGCATGAGGTGTTGCTAGACAGCTTGACAACAACTTGGTCACCAACAGCGGCCTTTTTAGGCACATTAACTAAAATCAGTAGGAAAGGTGAAGTAAATATCAATAAGAAGGGTCCTGGCTGCTTTATACATAACCCCCCAAACTGACGAGTTTCCAGGCCTATTTAATTAACTAATAACTCAAACATCGTAGAGTATTTCCAGACTCTAGAGGATAGCGCTATTAAGCCCGCGCAGAACGATATTCAAATCTTCCATGAGAATCCCATCAGCGTGTCTAGATCAAGCCGCGTCCGGCAGTTGGTGGGAGGGAAATGCCTCGGTTCCATTGGAACAAGAATGCTTATGGAAAATTAGTGCAAGGGGAACATTAGTTCCGCCGGGCTGTACCTTATTACGTCATCTTGGATTCCGGAATCAACCGTGCCAACATACATCGCGTGGGAGTGGAACGACTGTTCCATTCGCACTCTTGTTCAGCACGCCCTCACGTTCGATACGCATCATCCATCGCAACCCTCAAGGCAAGATGGATGCCAACGATGACTTGTCTTCCTTCGTGTTCTATCGTCGGCACAATATTCAGAGGACCGCACGCGATGTTGACCGCAGAAGGCAATCTGAACTCAAAGACTTTTCTTTTCCCGACATTGTCTTCATCGCTACCTTTGGAGCCGTGTCGGACATCCCAAAATACACACCGTCTTTGGTTCAGCGAGCGAGGCACCGCAACGGGGATTTTTCCTTCTTTGACTATTGGCAGAAGTACTGTAAGGCTCTGCTCGACCCTGCCCGGCGTCTCGCCGTCTACGGCAAGTACAAGGATGGATTCTACCCGCCTATTCCAGCCGCTTACAAGCGCTAGAAGGCGCGATATTCCTTGCCTCGGAAGCGCTTCCAGAGGACGAGGTCCAAGGTTGGCATAAGCGACACCAAGACGCCTTGTCGAGATTACGGCATCTCGGCCCAGCAGCGTCTTGTCAAGACGGCGTGTCTCAAATAGCCCCAAACTCTTCACAATACCCGTCATCAGAAAGCCCGGGCATACGAGATGACGATGATAATGAATCTGCAAAAAGGCGCGGGACCGAGGGATCTGGCCTGCAAGATGGCGATCAAGTTACTAAAAAGCGCAGGGTCGAGGAGACCAGCATACAACTGCGGCATTTCGAGCCTCCGAATGAGCGCGTATTCCCCATGCACTTAGCCGCCCGAGACCGGCTGACGACGATACTCAGCAGTGGTCTCTGGGAAGGCATTCAGGCAAGCCGGGCCTGGACCAACGAACCCCATCAGGCACTGACGCAGACGCTTTGTCTATTCTGGCCCGAGGTGCCAGGCGATTTCATTCTAGATTTGATCGTTTCAAAGGCTTGCGCGAAATGGGTATCAGAGGCGACTTTGAAATCGGACGAGGATGCACTGAGGGTAGTTTTGGGAGACTTTTTATTCAAAGGCGTGATGGAAAGCAACTTGGTCAAAGACCATGGTGAGCTGACAGACGCTGTGGTGACCCGCGATTACGGGGATGGCGATGGCGTCGTGAGGGTCGTGCTCTGTCATCTCCTTGGTTGGGAGGCAAGCCGTGTGTTTCCCTCCACCTAGAACCCCTCAAATGTCATTTGTATTCCAGCTTGAACACCGTCTCATCCACCGCCAGATAGATTCCCTTCGGCAGCTCGACGTTCTCCTGGGCCATGGCTGTGGATCTAAAGCGCCCTCCCACGTTAATTCGGCTACCGCCAGCATGCCATGACATTAGCCGGTCGTGGTCCGACGGCTTGAAGATGGCCTTGTCGATTTTGACGAATTGGCCGTCTGTGGTCTCGCCGACGCCTGGTGCATCCGCGGTTTTCGCCTTGGACTATGGCCCTCGTCAGTGTTGGGAACACGAAGACAGGCCGTCGGAAAAAAATCACCTCGGTCATCTCAGAGACAGACCGTGAAAATTCGTCGTCGTGTTGATGTTCTAGGAAGACACTGAATAATTACGGAGGAGGAGAAAGAGCATCATCGGGTACCATCGCCTTGGCCGCTAGAAAGGTACCTCGTTGTAGATGTGATCTAGATGGATGCCTTAGGCTGCAACAGCCGAGAGGCAACTGTTGCAAAACCCAAAAAGCACGTTCCAACTGATAAAATAGGTTAGTGCGAATGCATTGATGGCCCCACAATACATTTGGCATGTACCCGGGGGATTATGTAAGCGAGTTACGCAACCCCTCTCTTCATCAGAGAGGGGTGACACAACCTGTAATTCCGTCGGACCTGTAACAACCTAATTGACCTTCCGCACGCCATTTCTCAGCCAAATGAGGCCGTGATGGCGCCATAATTAAAGTACAACCTCATCTCAATTGAAAGTCACTATGCCTCGATTTTCAGCCAAAGAAAGCGCGGCTGCGAGGCGTGCGGCGCACGCCTACATAGCCGGCTGTTTCGGCCCACCGACAACCCGGGCGAACCCCACCCCGCCGGCTTAGTATCTCCTTAAGTGCGTTAAGGCTACAACCAGGTCACGAGCAGGGGTCTGATCCAATTAAAATGCCGCAAATTAGAGGTACTTCAATTGCCTCCTATTTTATATGGTGATAGAAGTCCCAACAATCCTGCTGGTTACAAAGGGCAATATCACACTGCCGGCAGCCGTACCTTGTTTTTTTTGGCCCCTTTTTCCTCGTATTAGTGTTAATGCCGGTTAATGGCTTCCTCTTGCTTCGTGACCTAATTTGACCGCAACGGAGGCCTTGACAAGCAAGGCAAGGGCTATTTTTCCCTCTTTTGACGCGTTCATGCAGCTCCATAGGCGTATTTTCGTCGCCAGCTCGAAATCGCTTCCTGGAATGACCAGTCCAATAAGCCGCAATAAGGTCATCTATAAGGCGGCCTCGCCAGTCACTTTGAGACCGTATTTTCTTCCACTTTGGCTGCCCATGAAGCTGAAGAAGATAGCTGTTGATGAGGGCTGTGTCAAGAAGGAAGGTCCAAGCTATAGCCTGCCAAGGGCCGCGACGAATTGAGTGACTATAGCCTCGTGATGCCCTCAGTTGGTCGCCACGGTCCACATGATTCATCTCGTCGTTATAGGTAGCGGCGATAGAAGGGATCGCAAAGGTCTTGATGGCTTCGTCACCAAAAAAACGCTGTATTGGCCGTGCGCGGGCTTGATCTGTATTTGGCCTCTTCCTCTTCCGTATAATAAGTTCGTCGCCTCTGAACACAGTGGATAAGAAGAGCACGAGGGCATTATCCTTCCACGCGATTTGGTTGACCTAGGGAAGAGTAAGTTAAATTAGTAGGGTTTCTATAGGTAAATTTGACTTGGCTTGCTACCTTATTATCAACTGTTGGAGCGCTTTTGACCTCATTAAACTGAAGGAGCCTCCGGCCGGCAGAATCATCCTCTTTGAGCTTCGCGAAGGGGGCATAGATACCACAGTTGCGGCGGGCCGTGCCTGTGGCCCCGTGGCCATATTGACGGAGGCTTCTAAAGAGGTTAGCGGACGAGAAGAGGTTATCAATGAAGACGTGATATATGGCTTTTGGCAGCTTATTAATAAGGGCAATAACCACGCTTTGTGTCGGGTTGAGGTGTGTGTAAAGTCGCCTTCTTCTCTGAGATCGAAGCCGCGTTACGAGGCTAACTGGACCGTATCTCTTTTTCGGCTCGTGCCAAAGCCACCGCAAGAAGAGGCCTTTTTGCGCCGTGGCCCAGATCTTGAAGCCCACGGGGATAGGCTTATTTGGGACTCGTGTTGTCTGGTATGACCTTCCTGTATAGCGGATCATACACTCGTCCACAGCGATATTCGTGCCCGGCTTGAGGAATTCAGTTGACGCGTATTGTAGGTGCCGAGACCACTCGTCAACGGAGACGAAGACCTTCGCAAGGCCAGCTTTGGCAGCCTCTTTGGCGAGGCTGAAGGGGTTGAAGAGCCGAAGGTGCCGATGAAGCAGTTGAAAGCGGTCAAAAGTCATGACTTTGAGGATTGAATGGTCGGAACCTTGGTGCCCTAGCCGGGAAGTCTTCCAATGGTCCCGGATTGTGATTTCCTTATGAATTCCTATATGAATTAGAAGCGCAAGCCATAGATATACCTCTGGCACGGTGGTTGGCTTCCAACTACGAATTCGAGCCCGTGGCTTCCAGCTGCGACTGCGAAGCAAATGATCAACCCATTCATTCGTATATTTAACCCATTTTGCGACTAGGAAATAAGGCACAAAGTGATGGAAGAGGTCAAGAGGCTGCTGGGGCAGCTCTTTGACCTCGAGGTCGCGATCAGGCACCATCACCGGGAGGAAATTGGTGCCGCAGCTAGGGACCGCGTTGAATACAGGTCGGCAGGTGAAATCGGCTGGCTGCTCGCGGCGGCTATTCTCTTCTGTAATTATAATACTTGGATCAGAGGCACTCAGTGCCTGACTAGGGATTGATTGGGAGCTCATGAGTATCTTCAAAAAGATTTGTATGGTATTTTAGGTGGAAAGAATTAATGGAGCACCACGCCGTGCCCCTCTCGTACCTACGTCATGACTAAGGTCATGTGGGTCAAGTAACCGGCTGTAGCCTTAACGCACTCAAGGAGATAGCCTTATGGAAACAGCCAAGCTGTACCACGCAAAGCCGGCTCTGACGAGTAAATACGTATATCTTATTAAAGCTGGAAAGTCTCTTCCTTCTGACTCTATTGGGGGGGGCTTCTACGGCCCTCACTGGGCCAGAAGAAAAGGCCTTGATTACGTTCCTTCGGTCTGTGGGGAAGAGCGCCTTCGCCGTCATAGAGGCCTCTATTCGCAATTATGCCAGCTTCATCCGGCAACACCGATTTGAAGGCCCTCAGGACCCCGTATCAGAGGCTTGGGTAAGGAGGTTTAAAAAGCGTCATCCAGAGCTTCAATATTGATCGCCAAAGGTTAAAGAAGTCACCCGTGCGAGCGCTGAGATGGAAATATAACACATTGAAGGCTGGTATCACGAATTGGACGGCCTGATCCGCACCCTTGATATCAAGCCGTATAACTTTTGGAATTTTGACGAGACCCCCTTACAAATTGGGTGGATAAGAAGTAGCCTGAAGCTATTTTCTACCCGGATGAAACGAAACACGAGACCGACCATCTTTCAGCCGGGCAATAAGGAGTCTCTTACGTCTGTTGACGCCGTCAACGCCGCTGGCCGGGCTATTCCTTCCTTCCTGATCCTCTCGGCGAAGGTCCTCCTAGAGGAATATACACGTGCTGATATAGATGATCGTGTGGTCCTCACCTTCACGGATACAGGCCTCAATAACGTCCAACGAGCTGTGCAGTGGCTATAGCACTTTAATCGTCACTCTTTTCCCGTCAGTGGGAGCTTCGTCGGCTCCTCTATTAAGGAGTGGTTTGGCTATCCCTCGACTTTCACGAAGAAGGAATTCGACGAGAAGGACGCCTTCCAACCGCGATTTCAAGTAAAGAAGGCGCCGAGGGCCCCTAGGCTTCTTCTGATGGACTCCTTTAAGGCTTATGAGAACCCCGAATTCATCTGGTATTGTGGAATGTTCGATATCATCCCTTTCCGCCTTCCTAGTCATACGAGCCATATGACGCAGCCTCTCGACGTTGGTGTCTATTAATACCTGAAAAATGAGCAAAGGGGGGCCCTTAGGGACTTTATGATGGCCGGGGGGGTTCAGGTATCTCAATTGACTTCCTCAACCTTCGGAATCGTATGTATGCCGCAGCTTTTAAAGCTTGTTATATATACGTTGGCTTCGAGAAGTCAGGTATGTTCCCTTTCAACCCAGAAGCCGTCTTAGGCCCTCTTCGGCGTCACGCAGAAGGCTTAGAAAAGCCCCTATTCCTAAAGGTCTTAAAGCAGCTGACTGTGACGCCAAGGAAGGCAAAAAAGATAACTTGCTACTTTATAGAAGGATGTGGATGCCCTCATAAGCCCGGTCTGGAAGGCCGTTCGGTATGCTGAGGCGTGCCTTGACCTTGCCATCGTCACATAGCATTCATACGAAGAGATGATCGCCTTATAAAGGGAGAGAATAAGGCTCGAAGCCCGCCGCACACAAAGTCGTCGCCGGATCAAGGGCATCAGCGATGGGGCCTTCACCATTGGTGAATTGAAGCGTAAGGTAGAGGCATGAGAGGAAGAGGAACGCAAGAAGGAGCTGAAAAGTCTATGCCGTCAGCAGGAAGCTGACTTTCGCAAGCTCCGAGATGACGGCAGGCCGCGCCTTCGAGGAGGCGCGGCTGTGAAGGCCAAGAAAGGGCAGCTGCAGAAGCGGCCGCGATAGCTTCATAAGAGGCTGACCGGCTCAGACTGCTAGCTGAAGAGGAAATTGAGGTCCGTGAGTATCGCCGACGCACTTGGAAAGAGGCCAACGAGAAAGAACGCGACTTCTACTATCGAATTTGGCCTCACGGCACCCTGGAAGCTATTCCCGAAGCCGCGGCTTTCTTGGCGGCTCGTCGCAAGACGGTAGCTTGCGATGAACATCACGATAATATGCCTGAGGATGTGATCTCGGTATCATCAGGTGGCCTGACGCCTCTGTTGCCCGGCAACGATAACTCGGATGACGATGAAATTGAGGTCATCACAAGCACACAGATCGAGAGCACCACACGCATAGCTTTGGCGGCCGGAAGAGAGGATATTTCAGGTCAAAATAGCGAAGAAGAGGAAGATCTATCACAGCGTGCGAATTAGGGCGGATTTGGCCATAATCGGGTGCGCAATAGCTATTCAGATGACGAGGAGGTGCAACCGGTGATCGTGGTGGCCCGGGACTAGGGACCACATTCACTTACACATAATATTTTGAAAATGGCTTCAAATAGCTTCAAATTAGCAATATCGATTGATCAGATTAAGTGCTATTTACTGATCGTATTTTTATTAAAATTGGCCTCGATTTCATCGAGATGTGGTGTATTTACGGCCTCAAAGGCGGTTACAGCAGTGACGCAGTTACAGTTCAGTTCAGTTCAGTATTTATTACGCCCGGGAGAACGGATCTCATAGGGCCGGTGGCTACGCTAAGCTGCCTTCGCTTCCCCGCTATTCGTCCGGACCACCCAAGAGAGCCCCACTCTTCTTGCCAGCTCGTCTCTTTTCCAGCCCCGCTTGCTCGACTCTGCTTGACAGGCCTGCTTGAAGGCCGATTTCTCCAAGTGTTCAGCATCCTATCCCCAGCAGCTGAAGCATGGTCTGTCAACTTGAGGCTGTTCAATGTTAGTAGTCAGCTGTGGTGTTAGTGTTTAGCATGTTCTGTTTCCCTTTTTCACTTTAGTCTTCCCGTCGCCATTGCAAACTTGACTGCCGCTCGCACCGCCTCTAGGTTAGGTGCCCATTTGGGCCCGTCCGACGCCGACTTTCCACCCAGAAAGAAGGAAAGGTTTCCCAACATGCTTTGTCCCGCTTGTCGCATGATTTCACGTTCGGTGTCCCATCTCGAGCATCGGAAAAGGAAGTGCTCCATCGTCTCTGGTGCGCGTCCGCACACACACACGTCCGACTCTGCGGCTCCTATCTTGCTCAGGTAACTGTTGATCCTTGCCATTCCTGTACGAAGTTGCGAGAGCACGTCGGCTTCTCGTCTTTTTAGGTTGTCGTAAAGCGCTTTCGTATGCTTGCCCGGTAGGGCTCGGTCGACCCGCTTGGAGTAGCCGCCCACTCTGTCGGGTAGTCTTCGTTGCTGGTGCAGCTGCGCTGCTACTAGCCTGGTCCGAGTGGAGCGAGCCTGGTATGGCAGCGATTGCGGCGTGCATTCTGCTCTGGTTGCTTTCTGCGCTTGTCTCTTCGCCTTGCGGCCGATGGCGAGGTCATCGTCCCGGGATGGTATCCATACCATTCTGACCCTGTTACTTCCCTTTCCCAGTCGTTTAATGTGCTCATAGATCTGTCGGATGGTGATCTGACCGGATTGCTGCCGTGGTCGTGCGATCGCTTTCAGTGACGACTGGCTGCTTGACAGCACCGTGAGTTCTCGATGTTGCAGCCCATCGGGCATGCAACGCAATGCCATCGCTATCGCCTCCAGCTCGGCCGTGTATGGGTTCTGGTCGTCTCGTGACCCGAGGGTGACCGAGTATCTGGCCACTATCTTGTCTGTCCGGTCCGGCGATCTGTATGCTACGATGCCACCTATACCTATGAGCCCTTCTCTGTCGGAGGCACTGGTCGCAATGACAATGTCGTTGGCGCTTTTGGCTGCTGTTATCGCCGCGTCACGATCGGCCTCGCATACCGTCGACACACGGCTGTGCCACGGTGGTACCGTATAAGCCTGGATCGTTTCCATCCGCTCGATACCGCTCCCTTCGTGCGCAAGTGCCAGTCGCTTCAACGGTGATATGTATCTTCGACTCACTGATACCCGGAGTGTTGCGAGCGGATGCGTCTTTGGCAGGGTCTGGATGTTGATGTATGATCTCGAGCCTGCCTGGGCGTGTCGCTCGCCTACCGTCTGAATGCTAGCTTCCGCTTCCGCCACTGCTGTCGCGACCGTTCGAAAGGCGCCTGTGATGGCTCGTGCCCCCATCTTCTGAGCCCTGTTGAGCCAGGTCAGCTCTCTTTCACCTCGTGCATGCGACCAGACGGCGGAGGCGTAGTCCATGGTCGGCGCAACGGTCGCCACGAAGAGCTGTCTAGCCGTACGCGGGGATAGCATCTTCAGTCTCCTCAGGCACATGGCCGCCGAGAGACCCTTGGTGGCGGCCTCGGCCATGTGCTTCTTGAATCTAAGCTTCGTGTCCATGACCACTCCCAAGATCTTGGCCTCCTGCTTCGGTTTGACTTCTTCCCCTTTGATCGTAAACGGTGTGTGGCTGGTGCGCTCGGCGACGCGTGTGAAGTGCACGATGGTTGTCTTGTCGCACTCAAACGTCGCTCCGCTACGCCTCTCCCACGCCAGTGCACGGTCGATGATGGTCTGTATGCCATCTCTGTTCGCTTCTGCCGTTGGACCTGTGACCCAGGCTGAGTAGTCGTCGACGAACGCGATCGAGCCTCCCCTCGAGTCTATCCTACTCTGCACCAGGTCTGCATTGAAGAAGAGGAAGAGAACTGGCGACAGCGGTGAGCCTTGCGGGAGGCCCGCCTGCGGCAGCTCCTGTAGCCTAGAGGTGTAGCCGTTCACCGTGATGGTGGCCCTGCGGTCCGAGCAGAACGCATCTATCCACTTGACCAGTTTCTTGGGTATACCTCGTGCTTCCAGCCTCTGCATCAGCCTGTCCTTGAACACACCGTTGTAGGCTCCCTTGACGTCAAAGCTGACCAGGCTGACCACTTTGCGGTTCCGCCATGCTTTGTAGACCTGTTCCTGGAAGAGCAGCATTGCCTGCTCTGCCGACCGCCGCTTTCTTGCGCCAAAGTGGTTGGTGGGCAACAGTCCGTACGTTTCGACGGCGTACGAGATGCGGTCCGCCACTACTGCTTCGAGAATCTTGCCTAGTGTCGACAGCAGCGAGATCGGTCTCCACGATTTTGCCTTCTTGTAGTCATCTTTACCTGGTTTCTTGAGCGGGATGATCTTGGCAGTCCTCCACTGGTCCGGTAGTTGTCCTTCGCCTAGTGATGTACGGAACAGATGCAGCACCCGCTCCTTCACCACCGGCCACAGCTGCTTCCACACCATAGCCGGCAGCCCGTCTTGTCCGGGGGCTTTCCACGCTTTGGCTTCCATGACCTTCTCCTCGACCTCCTCCATCGTCAGGTTCGGCATGGCTACTTCCCTGCGCCGCGGTCGCGGGCCTTCGTCTTCTATGCTGGCCGGTAGTGGTGGGAAAAAGACGCTGAGGAGCTCTTCTGTTTGTTCGGCCTTATCCTGCGTCGTCGTCCCGTCTGCTCTTCTCAGCGGAGGCACTTTATCGCCGTTCGTTTCGTCTCCGGGTTTCAGGTACTTGGCAGCTTGCCAGATGTTGGTCCCGTCGGCGAGGAAGTCTTCCCAGTGCGCCTTCTTTTGCCTTCTGATGGCGTCATGGTACTCTTTGGCAGCTTCCATGGCTCGGTTTTCTAGGTTGTCGATTCGCTGACCGGCCCGACGCCGGGCCCTCGCCAGGTTCCTCCAGAACGTGTATGTTCTGCGAAGCCTCGTGAGATCGGTTGTCCACCATCTCTTCGCGTATGGTGATGGTTTTGCCCGTGGAACTAGTTTGTCGATCGCATCGAGGATCACCTCCATCAACCTATCCGTCTGCTCCTGGACTCCGCCGTCCCACGGAAGAGGTGCGAGCTTGTCGCTCACCCTATCCCTGATTGCATTCCATGGTGCGTTCTTGAACAGCAGCCTCGGGTTTGCTGTCCTCTCAGGTGTTGTAAGATCAAACTCGGTTCGGATCGCCCTGTGGTCTGATCCGTGTTCGGTCGGGTGGATGCCGCACTGGACCATCTCCTCCGCTAGCTCGGCCGATGCAAGCATCAGGTCGATCGTGCTCTCGCTCTCTGGCCCTTCCCACGTCTTCGTTCCTCGCGGCAGGAGACTGAGCAGGCCATGCTCGTCCATGAGGTCGATGATCGGGCTCGCTTCGCCTTGCCTCCTGCCTGTCACCTCATCGCCTCCCCAGAGCTGGTCGTGGCGGTTGAAGTCACCGGCCAGGATAACGTCCGTTCTTTTCCCCGTGCCGTTGCGGAAACTTGTGATTATCGTGTGCAACTGTCTCATGGTGGTGTGCAAAGCGTCTTCATCTTTTCCTGCCACGTACACTGACACCACCAAGACTTCTCGGTCGGGCCATCTAAGTATCGCCCCGGTCAGGTCAGCCGAAGGGATGGGCACCTGCTCAGTCTCTAGATCGCTGCGTATCCAGAGCATACTCCGGATCGGCCACTGCGTCTTGTGTCTCTTTGATGGTACGAATCTCGTCCAGTTCCTATGGTGGTTCGGTGTCGTCATCAGCGTCCCATCGATATTCAGCGCGTATGGCTCGGCCACCGCCAGCACTGCGTAGTCCTGCAAGTCCCTATCGTTCATCATGCTCAGCTGCACCACATCTCTCTTCCGCACGTTGAGCTGTAGGATCTGGAGGTTAGTGACCATCGGTCATATGCAGTTGTCGCATCCGACAGTTTCGGCTGAGCGACTCGTGTGGCCCTCCACAGAGAATGCACTTTGGCTCGACCGCCTGGCAGTCTCGGTGTCGATGGCCCGTCTCCGCGCACTTGCCGCATCGTTGCGCCTTGCTGCATGCGAAAGCTTTATGGCCAATCTCCCAGCAGTTGTAGCACTGAGCCGGGCCTTGGCGCCGCTCAAAGACGTTGGTGCTGGCCGACTCTCCCGCAAGGTGGAAATACCTCTCTTCAAGCAGCCGTCGCGCATCACTCGCTTTGGTGACGTAGATCACCATCGAGCCGTACACCTTACCATTCACCTTGTCGCTGAGCCAGTGCATCTTGGCGATCGTCACCTCGTTTTCCTTCCCTAGTGCCTCCGCCGCACCTGGCAGCACATTACCGGACGAGTCCAGCACCGCAGTCCTGTTTGCGCCGTCGACCTTGACCGGGTATAGCTGGTCTCTGAGCACTCTGGCGCCCTTGACCACCGTCATCTCCGCCACCTCTCTGATAAGCTGCATCTCTGCTTCGTCTCGGCACACCACCTTGATGCGGTCTGCGTTCCTCGCGTCTTTCACCACGGCTGCGCACCGCCAGCTCTGTTGGCCTTCCCTGGCCCGCACCTTCTCTTCGATCGCTTGACGAACTTCTCCGACTTGCGCCTTGCCTCTGTCCTCTTCGCTGACCCGCGAGGTGTCGATGGTGCAGAACAAGGTATCCGTGAATGAGGATGGGGTCGTGCGCATGGACGATAGTGTGCGGACATTGCTTGGCTGGCTCGTAGGCGGGGTGCGGGCTACGTCTGCATACGATGGCTGTGGGCTCGTCTGAGCACTGCTGGAGATGCTGTCGGCCATCGTGTTTAGCTGTTCCTTCACCTGTTTCATTTCTTCTTTCACTTGCTTCAACTCCTCTGCCGTCTGGGGTTGTGTTCTCCCTAGCTCTTTCATAACTTGCTCTCGCATCTGCTCAAGGTCTCTTGCAGCCTGTTCACGCATGGCTTTGAGCTGCTCGTTCGTCTGCTCTCGCATTATCCTCAGCTGCCTGGTGGCTTGTTCGTGCGAGCGTCTGAGCTCGTCCGCCTTCTTCAATTCCTCGGCTGCCTGGGCCTTGATCGTCTGGATTTCCTGCTGGAGTTGGCGTATCATCTCCAGCTGTTCGCTCATCATCCGCGTTGCCGTTCGCTGGTTCTCCATCAACGCGTCCCAGAGCCTCTCTAGCATCTTCCTCTGCTCACTCATAAAATGGGTCGACGTCTCCTGGAGCATCGCTCGGAACATCATCTGCATGGGCGACGCGTGGTTGCCCGTCGTGCCTTCCGTCATCTGCGATTCTCTGGCCCCGTCGACCAATCCAGTCTCGCCTTCATTTTCACCATCCCGCGGCTGTTGTGGCCCGTTCCTCCTCACTGTATCATTCCTCTTCTCAATCGCCTGTAGCCTTTCCTGTAGTTTTGCAGTCGGCTTCACGGGTCTCGAGGACCGACGCGCCACGGTGATTGAATCTCCACCTCGCACCAGGATCTCGTCAGCAGTCGCGTCCATTTCGCGACGCCGCGCCCACGGTCGCACCGACCTCTACGTCCCTCAAAAGATTGTAAAGATTGTAAAGATTGTAAAGATTGTCCCAGTGCGACACAGGGTTTTCCGCCGACGCAGTTACAGGTTGTGCCGCCCCCTCTCTGATGAAGAGCGGGTTGCGGCCTAAGGCCACTTAGTCAGCCCCCCGGGTACAGTGGAATCATACGTCGCAGCCTCTAAATGCAGCAGCATAGCTGACTCAGTAGCAAGGAGCCGATTGCAGCCTGCGCATCCTACATTCTCCTCAGCATGCGTGATCTTATGCTGTGTGACATACGTGAGCTTGTCTTGACCTCACGGACTTTGGGAGAAGATAAGAACATACTATCTGCAAATTCTAGATGATGCGAAAGTATTGCTGACAAACGATACATGTGTTGCGCTTGTCCACATCATGTTGAGTCAGTTATCGGGAGTTTCTCAAGTGCCGATCGCAATAAGTGCAGATATGATGGTCAGTTTCAAGATGATCATTCAAATCATTCTGTGTCTTATAGTCCGGAGGATGGAAGCAAATGGGGCAAAGATAATGATCCTCCGAGTCCCGCACATGCTGCTGCTTGGCAGAGGATGACCGAAAGCCCTTGTTGCACCTAGAGCAACGAATGTTTTGTTGGAATGGCATGTTAGAGCATCTGAAGGTTTGCCGTATAAGTCGGCCGATGCTGAAAATGCTGAAATCATTGCTGAGCATCGTTAAGCTGGACAGCCTGATGCGGGGTCGCACATCAATTCGCAGGCCTGAGTCACGTACTTGCATCAAGCCTTCTACATTCGAACATGCCATTCGAGTCAGTCACAAGTGTGGTCACCAACTGTTGGGGCTCTGTCGTAGGTCGGGCTTTGAGACTGCACATTATTACGATGCAAACATCATTAAACTAGGAATACCTCCTTTTTCTCTTCTTCATCCCACATCCAGTGATCAATTTCGGCTAACCCGACCCGATGATACTCGCTCTTCCTGAGCCTAGATGGTAAAAGACCTAAGCATACGCACTTTCCGAATCGTTGGATGTCCTTGGAGCCGCTAAGAAAGTCCAGCTCGTTTCCTGAAGGAATGAACCTCGCCATATACAGGCATATAAGAACCAACCTGCCATAGGATGGTAAACGGAACTCATCCAAATGTAGCGTGCCGATCTTGGTATGCAATGTGCAGTCGTACAGATTCTTGCTCCCAGGCATCCAGGCCACTTCGCGTATGTGTCCCTTCAGTCGAATAGTCCCGCTCTGTACCTGACCAAAAGGTCTTGCTCCAATATTACTGCATTGGACGCTCAAAATTTCAATGTCGCTTACAGCTCTGACAGGCATCTCCTCCACGTACCGATAGTCGCGTTGTCTGAGATCAGGAGTGATTATCTGGTTGCCGCACGTGAGAATGCCATGATTCAGGTTTCTCGAGAATAAGGTGAACACGGCACCGTGTTCCAGAGACGCCCATGACCAGGAAGGCGCAACAAAGTCCAGCTCCTGCTTCGCTCGTCGAGGTCGCAGATTCCCGCATCTCATTGACTTCCATAGGAGTCCACGGATCATATCTCTTTTCCATAGACCAGCGACATACTGATCGTCTAGAACAAGACTCATCTGTTCCGCAAGGGCTGAGATCGCGACCATTGTGTCCTTTGACTTGGTTATGTTTCTGCAAGAATACTTTCCCGCCAAGTCATACCAAGCATCGTACGCCATTCTTCTGGCCTTTGTGGCTGATCGTCGCCCTCGTGATACTGGCCGTGTATTATAATCGATAATAAGTCGCTTGAAGTGTGTGTAATCTGACACCCTTTGGATTTCTCTCTCCCAGAATGGTTTTGTTTCGCATAGTGTCGTCGTTGAACAGAACCAAAAGACAGTATCTTCGCAATATGCGAGAACTCTACCGGAAAGGACTTGTTCCTGCAGGGTCCAAGCACGATCATCAAGCGGTCCATGCGGACTTGGTGATTCAACTTCTCGAGACCAGAACAAGTCCCTGTCCACCGATCCCTCTTCGTTGTAAAGAGGAAGGGCGATTGGTCGGTGGGCTAAGGCATCGCGTCGGGTAAAACAGCCTACGAAAGGATTTGGTGAGCCTTGTGCGGAAATTGTAACCAAAGCATCCCTATAAACATGGCGCATTCGAGTGGATTCCCGCTGCCAATCCTCAGGACTGTCTTGGATGATGCACATGGAATCAATCCATAGGTAGCGGCAACCAAAAGCTTTTGTGACAACGATCGCGTCCAGAAAGGTTTTTGGCAGCGATTGAATAGGGATGCCTTGTTGCTGTTGCTGAAGATTAGCGGCGCATGTCTTGGGGAATTCCTTTTTCCCCCAGCAGTAGCTTAATGCCACGTAAGGAGCTATGAGACCATTCGAGATCAGCAGAACGGGATCTTCATCGGCTTCAATCGACCCGAGATCAAGTACTCTCGTCGGTAACGGGGTAGGGCGGGTTCCGCAGTACTGGTGGCAATCACCGTGGTCTTTAACACATGTTTGAAGCCAATATTTAGCCAGACTCAAGCTCCGTTGCGATCCTGTGTCGGTATCCAAAGAGTCATGATGTTTGCTGGTGTAGACTTGAAGTGCTTCTGAAGCAGGCAAAAATTTAGTAATTCGCAGCCAAAACATATTTTCTTGAGACCTACGAGGTATCAAAGAATATGAAATGCGAAAGTAGCTTGGAGAACAGTTGACTTGAAGGCATTGACTGGTGGGCTCTGGGTCCGTGATGGTGACGGGCGAAAAGCGTAAATCTTTCGTGCTCAAAGGTGATGTGCGCAGCCCAGCAACAGTGGCGCTGGGAAATCGAATCTCGTAGGCGATAAACCGGCATAAAGGGCATTTCGTCTGAGCCACTGATTCCTCCAATGCGCTAAAAGACGGGAAAAGCTCGTGTGGGAGGGAGTTTAGCGTAGAACCCAACTTAAGAGAACGACACTGATTGCAGAGATCCATTGACAGACAAGCAGACAACTTTTTCTTTTAGACTTCTCAACACCTTCGGAATCGACTTCGGAGTGGACGTGAAAGTCATCTAGAAGTTGGGAGTTACTTCTGTGTTGCTTAGGCATAAGCGTCGGGCACAAATACATTGTATAGCCTGTCATACTGCTCCGGGGCGCTTACATATGCATGGGTTCGGATTAACCTGCATGGTCACACTGACAGGCTCTGTACGCCTAACGGACAGCGTCGTGCAGGAGTGGCTGAGTGGGAGATTTAACACGAGGCAGCCCTCATCAACTCAAACCTGTCACCTCAACGACACATCGCCATGGAGACTGCCGGCCTCGTTATTGGGGTCGCCGGGCTCTTCAGCTCCTGCCTAGAGGCCGTCGACAAATTACAATCTTACCGGACATCCGGCACTGACTCGCACGTTTTGGACACTCGGTTCAAGGCTGCCAGGGCCCGCTCTGAGCGATGGGGCCCAGGCGTGGGGATAGAGCAAGGCAAGCTGCTGCCCGATCATCACTCTGCCCTGGACGACAAAGGCACATCTACGGTAGTGACAGATGTGTTACACATCATCATTAAGACCATTTGCGATGCGAGCAACGCACCTCCACGCCGGACTCGGGCCGCGGGGCCAGGCGGAGACGACTCGTCGGGCTTGCACCGGCCTTACGCTGTGACGTCCGAGTCGAGAAGACGGAAGATGGCCTGGGCGTTCTGGGGGCAAGGGAGGGCGCACGGAGCAGGTCGAGCTATTTGAAAAGCTGGTGCAGGAACTACATAACCTGGTGCCCCCGAATACAGGGGAGAGTACGCGGCGGACACACAAACCGGACACAGAGCGCACCGATACGCTCGCACTGGGTATGGATCTCAATATTGGCACGACGCTGCCGTCTAACCAAGAGCAGGGACTACGCCGGGTCACGCGTGGCCTGTCGAGATACGGCGGATCTTGGCTCGGATCGAAGGGGAGATTAGAGGTAATGTGCGACACCCAGCCTTCCTAGCCCCGAGCTAACGCCGCGGAGCCGAGACGCGACGGGAACTCCACTCCTGGCTCGGCCGCTGCTTTCCAAACGAACGATACCACGACTCCCTCCAGAAGAGGGTCAACGGCACGTGCGACTGGATACTCGACCGGCCTGCTTTTCGGCATTGGCTCGCGATAGAGGTCTCCGCGGGACCAAAGCTGCTTTGGGTCAACGGACCTGCGGGGTTCGGAAAGACGATTCTCTGCGCCCACGTCGTGGAACACCTCTCGTCCAACCTCAACACGCCCGTCGCGCATTTCTTCTTTACGTCCGACTTCGAAAGCCGCGAAGACCCCTACTTGGCGCTACGGTCATGGATCTCCCAGATCGTGTCACGCCATGAGGATGCATTCGAGCATGTCCGCCAGAGACGGGAGTCCGACCCGGATCCCGTCGCAACGCGCGCTACTGTCATCACGCTCTTCACGCAGCTCCTCCACGTCATTCCTGGCTGCACGTTCGTTGCTGACGGTCTAGACGAATGTACCTGTTTAGACAACAGCAGCACCTCGGTCGCTACATTTCTCCATGATGTTACAGATACGGTTGCCGGGACGAATGCCCGAGTTCTTTTTGTCAGCCGTGACGAGCCCGAGATCCGACACGCCCTCATAGATGACGCGCGTGAGAGCTCTGCCGAGTACAAGATCATGCCCGAAGACGTCCGATCTGACACTGCCGCCTACTCCCGGTCCATCGTCAACAGGAAACTCCCCAACAAAAGCGATGATGTCCGGTCGACCCTCTCCGAGGCAATGACCGATCGATCCCAAGGCCAATTCCTCTGGCTTAAGATGCAAGAGGAATCCCTTAGGAGAGGGATGAACAAGGAACAACTTCAGCACGCAGTTGCAAACACTCCAGCTAGGCTTGACCATCTCTACGACCATAACTGGACTAGAGTCACCCGGTTAGGAGAATGGGAGAGGCACCGAGCCTTCGCCCTACTACGATGGACCGCATTTGCACTACGACCCCTGACTGTCTGCGAGATCACCGAAGCTGCGCTTATTCTCGAATCCGAAGACCTGCCATTGGAAGATCTTCCCGATGCTGTGGATGATGACTACGTCAACAGCGAAATAGTTGGTCTTTGCGGCCCTCTCCTGGAGGTCATGAATGATCCCGCCGATCCTTCTCCAGGCCCTTCTCCAGGCGACGGACAGTGCGTTTACCGCACTTTTCCGTCCGACAATATCTTCGTCAGCTCCCTACGCCAGGCTGGATTCGACAGAACGATCGCTTGCAAATCTCTCACGAGAAGCTCCAAAACACCGTGCTTGCCAAGGCCTGTCTTCAGTATGTTAGCTTGCGCCAAGTTTGGGATGGTGTTCTCTATGATTCTCCACCTCCTCTTGGCGTTTCGTTTCGAAGGTATGCGGCAACGACCTGGCATCAACATGTCAACTCGGGCATACCCAACAACGCGGAAACAGCCAGGCTGCCCACTCAATTTTTCAGCAGGGATAATGCTGCTTGGGATGCTTGGAGAGCATTGATCGAGTCAGAGGATGCAGAACAACAGGGCAAAGAGGCCGAGACCATCCTCCCTGGCCCTCTGTACTACGCAACTATCATATGTCAACTAACTCAAACTAGACACTGAATCTATAATAAAATTACTAAGCATAGAATTCAAGCATACAATAGAGTATTTAAATCCATCCTACGTACAAAGGATTGCTTGTATTTTAATAAAGTACACACTTTTCGTCCGTGCGCAGAACCCCCAGTCCATTTTATCTTCATGAAATTACATCATTTTTGTCCGTGCACGCTCGTTGGGTTCAAGTTGACGGGGCTTTCTTGAATAGGGCCACGATTTCCACTCTCAGCTTTAGAGGCTGCATCCCCCGGCAGGGAAGATGTCAAAGCATGCGGCCCTTGGAATGGTAATCGCGAACACGCTGTTGCGATCTGAGCCCCACTTGCCTTCAGCCTCATTACTCGGTACAACAGCCACAATAATGACCCACAACGGCAAAAGCTGTCAGGGTGCAACAAGGACGGAATGGTCTCCCCTCCCGGATCCAAGTATCTGCGGTTAGAACCACAAGAAATCGAGGATCCAATTGAGTGGTGGATGGCTCGCCAGGGGCAGTTCCCAATGGTCAGCCAGTTGGCTCTTGATATACTTGCCATACCGGCGATGGCGACTGATTGCGAGAGGTCGTTCAGCCTCGCCAAGTTGACGTTGACGTCGCAGAGGCTTTCAATGACGACGGAAGCACTGGAGAAGTTGCAATGCCTCAAGAACTAGGTCAGGCATGGTGCGGTGAAGCTGGGCCCGACAGCTGGTGGGAGAGATGAGCTCCAGTGGGAGATTGGAAATAGCGGTATGGAGAGCGCGGGTGCTGAGATTTGAAGTAGTTATTTGAAATATTTGATTAAATATTTCAATCATCAAATCCAGCGTCGAGGGCTAGCAAATATCCCAAATATGACCCGGATTTGATTTGTTTGATTTGAGGGCAGCGCTGCGCTGAGGTAGGGCTGCCGCCAACATCAAACGAAGGAACTGGCCGTGCTCACAAAAAAAAAAGATCATTTGTTTTATGCAACCATAACGGCGGTCGAATAATCTTTAGCCAGAACACTACATACTAGTATAAAACCGTTCAAGATAGGCACGAGATTCCTCGTTCTCGAGCTCCAATCGCCCCTCAGCTACTTTGATAACGCGTTGTAACGCAGCTACCTCGTTCGTCGTCTTCTTCACCTCTTCCGATAGCTCGGACTCCCTCTGCTCCTCTATTTTGACTCTCTGGCGACCAGCAGCAATCTTCTTTTCTATGACGCGGTTGAACATTTCCCTTTGCATCTCCTGGGCTACGCGTTCGCAGTCTGTGACCGCCTTCGAGATGATGACGGACATGTTCCTAACCGGAGTGTCGGAAGATCTCATCGGATCTGCGGGATGAGAATCCTCAAGAGTGACGGTCAAATCCTTCTCTGGTGCCCGGGAGGGGACACCACTGGTGCTGCAGCTTTCCCCTATTTTAGCGAGGGAATTGGAGACATCATCGAACGCCTCTTGCGTCCACGCTCCTTTCTCGGCTGCGTTTAGATGGGCTCGTCGTGCAGCCTTGAGGTTGGACTGGGCAGTCTCAAGAGCTTGCATCTTCTTTTGACATTCCTCCCGAAAAACGTCAAGGTTACCCGGCCTGGTGAGTTTCTCAAAAAGAGGGTAGCTGTTTAGTGGTTCACCCGTGATGTCTCTGGGTGCAGAAACCTGGGCAACAGCATCGCTATCGTTTTTCTCCTTCTCGAGTGCTTGTATTTCTCGCAGGAGTGAACGAGTCCCTTCTTTCAGCAGCAAGGACGACGCACTCCGCCCGAAGCACGTCATCCCACAGCTCGATGAGTCTGTCGACAGCATCATGGATACCAAACAGACGGCCAAGGATGGCTCTGACTCTCAATACGAGGACGAATTCGAGGCTGCCGAATTCAATCTGGGAACTTATTGTATTCTTGGCTGTCTCATCTGCTTTAGTCATTCCTGCGAGCATGGAGAGTATGATGCTTCCAACTGCAAACGAAACCTTTCGATGCTTCCTCGCCTCTCAGATACCCTCAAGCGAAGAAGACGCATTCTGTCCGACAGGGCCAACATCGCCAACGGGCATCCTCTTAACCCCTGCAAACGCAACTGCTACCAAACATCGACCACTTCCGCGGTAAACTCTGCGCAGCGGCCTTGGACGCCGGAAGAGCACATCGTTATGCGATCCACGGTTGCGACAGCCGACCACAGTCGCGTCAAAACGGATCCCTTCTGCATTGTGGCCCACCTTCTCGACCGCGACTGTCGCGATGTTTTCCACGAGTATGAACACCTCGGTATCAGACTGCCTCCGCCTGAGCCAGTCAGGAAGACGCCAACTAGGACGGTTTCATGGTATGATCGCTTCAAAAAGGCGCTCATTGGCGACTGGGAAAATCGCACACGCAGCCAGGAGCATCAACAGCGTGAGCTGATTGAGCCCTGCTCTCACGAAGGACCATGTACCCTGGAAAATTGCATTTGCGTCCAGTACGGATATTTATGTGAGAAGTACTGCGGATGCACGGTGGAGAATTGCGCGTACAAATTCACTGGCTGCGCCTGCCATTCGCAAGGCAAAACTTGTCTTTCGAAACAAAAGGATAGACCATGTGTTTGTGCGCAGCTGAACCGCGAGTGCGATCCGGATCTCTGCGGTACCTGTGGTGTTCTGGAGAGGGCTGATCCTGAAAATGCCGAAGATGAACTCCTCCACGCGACTGGCTGCCAGAACTGTTCTTTACAGCGTGGTCTTACCAGGGCTCTCGCGTTAGGCCAAAGCCAGCTAGAGGGAGTTGGCTACGGGCTTTTCGCAGCTGAATTTATCGCAGAGGGTGATTTCATCATCGAGTATGTCGGAGAACTCATCACCCATGACGAAGGCGTCCGGAGAGAGGCCAGACGCGGTGATGTATTCGATGAAGAATCCAACATCTCATACGTCTTCACGCTTCTCGAAAATGAAGGCATTTGGGTGGACGCGGCTATATATGGCAACCTGAGCCGCTATATCAACCATGCGCCGGAGAAGTCAGACGGCGACAAGCGTGGCTGCAACATTACGCCTCGAATTCTTTACGTCAATGGCGAATACCGGATCAAATTCACTGCGACGCGTGACATTCAGGCTGGCGAGGAACTCTTCTTCAACTATGGCGAGAACTTCCCCAATCTGACCAAGAAGCTGCTCGACCATAAGGCGGGAGAGATGTCTGACGAGGCCAAGAAGCGGACACGCCGTCCAAACCGCGCCGATAATGGACAGGGAGTAGCAAGAAAAGCTCCCAAGTCTGACAAAAAGAATTCTGGCAAGGGCAAGAAGGCCTTCCGTCAAGATCTTGAAGACGAGGACTCGGAAATGTACGAGTCGCCCGAATTCATACCGAAACTACCGCGAAAGCGGAAGCAAGAGGTACAGGATGACTCTGAGGAGGATGAGTATCATCCAACGGCAACAGATGCGACTGGGTCTTGCGCCGGGTCTCCGTCAACAACTGACTCGGACTTTGCGTTAGGGAAGGGTTCGGACAGGCTTCGAAAACGAGCACGTCAGCCTCTAAAGTCAGCAATGGCCGAGCATATGGACAAGTCTCGAGGTGAGCCCAAGACACGGGAAAACGGGGCGGAGCCAGACCCGGCAGTGGAAGGCCTAGAAGGTATCCACACAAGGCGCCCAAGCCCGCTCTCGCCTCGATGCCCGAGCAATCAGTTGCCATGACACCAGATCGGCCTCGTACTGAGACTCCGGAAGTGACACAACCGCTGGGGAGGGCACTTGGCTTGCAAAGGCCGCAGGCCATGGACATTGGCGACAGTTTAGAAGATATCGAGCACAGCGGTGAGTTTGGGGGAAATTCCATGTCTCGCGGCCGCATGGACGACGACGACGATGATGACGATGATCAAGATGTGTTCATCCGCAAGCGGGATCGGGGGATGAGGAATCGACGACCACCGGTCAAGTCCAGGGGTGATAGGGATTGGTTAAGTGGGAGCTAATGAAGTAAGCTGAACGAGGCTGGGAGGGACCTACGGTGACGGTAATGTTCGAGCACGCCGCAGGGGCAAGGTCTGAGGAGGGAAAGAAGGCCCATTCCGTGAACGCGCTGTAGTTCATCGATTTCTGTTCCATTCAGCGAACCTTCACTATACCACAAGAGCACTTCTATCGAAAATGGGAACCTCGAACAGGCGAAGGGCAGCGAACAAGCCTGGGTCGACCGTGAGACCGGATTTAAAGTGCTCCGCGCAAACCTGCCACCGTCGCCCCTGGAGTTGTAGATGGCGTGATCGTTAGCCATGGAAACCTTGTTGTCGTCACGCTCGGCGTTCCTAGTGCCCAGTTTATCTTCTAGGTTAAGCGGGAATTTCAGACCAAAGCCTCCAAAGTCCAACTTGACGCGGGTGCTGAGCTTTCCGTCAAAGTAGGGCGCGCTGTGCCCGCTGGCACCCCTATCGGTGTCGTTGAAGAATGCGAGCATGGAGTTGACTTTCCCCTGCGCCTGGAAAGTCATTCTAGTGTTTCCGGACGGGTTCACCATGGGGCTTACGACTTAAAATCATGGAGAAGCTATAGGTGTCTTCGGTTCTGAATTTACCGTTAACACGGGCTCCAAAGCCAAGTTCGTGGTCCCACTGCGTCCCGAAGAGGGGAGTCTCAACTTCGTCAAGGTACTTTCACCTACGCTCTTGTGCATTTCGGCATTTTGTACATGTCTCGTCAATCGGTCCAGCTCTCAACTAGGAATCCCTGCGGCGCAAAGAATCACCCGATTGGATGCCCGGAGAGTCGACAGTGGTGTTAGGGTAGCCTCCGGCCCCGGAGTAGTCGATGCAGACCTTACCTTGTGTTTCCCCGGATTGCCGTTGTGTGCGGTGCAGGTTCGTATCGAAGGCGAAGTCAAGGACCTCTGACGCAGCAGCTCTGGGTAGGTCAACGGATGGCACGCCTTGATCTGCAAAAGGCTCTAGTAAAAGCAGAACAGGCGGAGGCTGATTGATAAGTTGTCGACTTTCGGATTCTTTCAGGAAATAACTCGGGCAAGGGGTTGGGAGCGCACTGTGCAAGTATATGTCAGCAAGATTGGCCAGGAAACAGAGTTCGATGTGTTCCATTAACATGACTGGGCATCCCAACAGCGGTGTCCTTAACACCCTGCTCCATGACCCAGAAGCGATCTTGACGTCCTTGCTTAGACACACAACTCTGGCTGTACGGGTGTCGTTGTTGGACTGGTCAAGCACGTTCGGAGGGCAGTCAAGGAAGGCCAGAGGCTCAGGCTCGTCCTCACGCTTCTTGAGCGACATAACCGCTGCGAGTCACAGGTGACGAGGACGAAACAGAAAACCGGTCTAATTGGGACTACTCTCGTCGGCATTGGCATCGCTGCCAAAGTTGGTGTGAGCGTAGCTGGTCTCTGCATCCTTAGGGGGGAGCATTTCAGCGGGGAAGAACCGCTCGTGGTCGACTAGTGAGAAAGGAGCTTTGGTGCCCCCAGTATGCTCGCCCTTGGATATAGCCCTCAGAACTTCGAGATTAAGGGTACCGAGATCGGTATCCCAGATCATCAAACTATGACCCATTTTGCTGGGATAATCGATCCTCATCTAGGATGACTCGGCGTCGTAGAATCTAAGTAGATAGAGAAAATGAGCGAACATGATGCATCTGTTTCGCCCATTCTTGAACTCACGAGATCCGGCAGTGGCCACTGTAGCCCATGTACGGTATCGGGCAGCGGCAGCCTCGTCCAAATGCCGGCAGGAAGATCTGCCGGTTTCGTCCAGTATTCCATGATCTCTATTGGCCAGGAAGTGGTGCCAGATACGGTTCCTTTTGTCAATGGAGTGGCTCCATGGTTACTTAGCGACATATGAGAGAATTTCAGCCGTATCATAGCAGCGACCGGACTAACCAGTACCTTTGAAGCCACAGCCGGGTTTCCAGCACAAAGGGTCTTCGCACTCAAAGCATTGATTACAGAAGCCAAGCCGAGTACGATGCCAGAAGGCTCAACGCCAACGCGTTAGAACTGCAAGAGGTTTGTGTGTCAGTCAAAAGTGCCAGATAGATACTAAGAATTCCAGTGACACTTACCAGGTCCAAAGCACAGTCGATTTCAGGCAGGTTAGTATGCGACAAAACTTGCTTTCCGGCAGTGTTCTCACTGCCCCTGTGCAAGTCATAGGACATAAGGTTAGTCCAATCGACATGGGCCTCGATGCCCTTAACATCGAAATGACGAAGGTACCAGTAAAGAGGGTGCATTAAGAGTGACAATGGATTCGCCACCGCTCGCGTTAATGGCCACTCACAGCTCTTTCATTCGAGCCACGTACTTCTTACCAGCCCAGTCTTAGTCGTCGCAGTCGGCAGCTATGGGATATTCCCAGTCTGAGACAATGTCAGTAACCTTCCTGCAGGAGATCCCCATAGAGTTAATCCAGGCTTCGGAGACGTCATGCTTTTCAAGCACAGTTAGAGTGGAAAAAAAAAAAAAAAAAGAATCCTGTGACAAGACCGTCAGGGGTTGGGATGGACGGAAATCCAGGCGGACAAACTTTTCTCTCAATCTGTACTGTTCTTGTAGATCATTGTAGGTATCTTGATCACTTTCACGTCCCGCTCGAACTAGGGACTTACCCGAGAGTGCGTAGGCTTGCTAGCCTCGCTGTCTAATTATTGTGTCCGCCAAACAATCGTTGCCTGATAAGTCCTCGATTGCCGT
Organism: Fusarium virguliforme; assembly: GCA_020883615.1. Taxonomy (NCBI): domain Eukaryota; kingdom Fungi; phylum Ascomycota; class Sordariomycetes; order Hypocreales; family Nectriaceae; genus Fusarium; species Fusarium virguliforme. The sequence continues at coordinate 171,621 of JAJHJD010000021.1, forward strand.
CAATCGGTTCGATACTAGCATAAATATGCAGCGGGTGCTTGACCTGGCTCGCACGAGCACTTTGACTTAGAAGCCCGTTGCGTATGATCAGCTACGCATTCCGTGTCCTTTGCTCGAAAAGCTCATTCTGCAGCTTCTGTCAGCCAAGGGACCTGGGCTATCTGAACGACGATATACGTGATTGCCGGGAATAGCCCTACAATCATCTGCGGGTATTGAGTCATCAGCATGCGGTAATATCGAACTTATCGAACCGACTACGATTCCAGCGTGGGCAAGTCCAAAATTGAGCCCCGGTCAGTACGTCTAGCAAGCTGCTGAAAGTTATTAGAATCGTGTTTTCCCATCGATTGATCGCCGCGTGATATTGGGAGGCCCTCTTTGTCGCTTCCTAAAGCACATAAGCGTTCGAAACGTGATGCAGAAGATAAATGTTATTATAACCGGGTCATGGGTTCTCACTGCCTTTGGCCTATCATCCGGAAGCCTGGGTCGTCAGGAGCTCACTATTGATCCAATGAGCGGGCTGCATGAAATGAAGGCGAGCATTTTGTGCTTTCTCAGAGCTTACTCCACGGTGCAGGTACATGATCCTGCTGCTGCCTAATAGTACCTTCCATGCGAGCGTCTTGAAACACGAGGCCGATCGGCTTCTCAGATCTATCTACGCACCTATATCCGAAATTTCAGTCGAAATGCTCAAATGGAGACGATCCGGTCCTGAGTTCTGTTATCTAGTAGGGTCGGAAGACTCACAGGAAGACGGACAGGTATTGAACAGTATCTTTGATACAGGGTAGAACTTTCCAGTTTCGAAGAGGCTGCCACAACAACTGATTTGAACTTTTCCTACTCGGGTTTGCTGGGGGAACTTGGTGTGGTCTACTTACTCTTGCCACTTTGTATATCGATGCTTAGACTGTTAAGGTTGCAGAAAGTTCATGAACGAAGCAAGCCGCCCGGCGGCAACGGTGGCAGGAGCTTGGTAAGACATCCGATAGTCTTTTTTGCCTTGTTGGCGTGTGCAATGGGATTATGGATATTTTGTTCCGAGCCATGGCACTTCACCGCTGACCAAGAAAAAGGAGTGTCCTCTCGGGTGCATCGTCCCCTTTCGCTTTCGCAAACGGTGGCAATGAAAGCTGGGACCCCCCTGGACGGGCCGAGAAACGGTTGTGTTTCTAACGATGAAAGGCGAGAAATGAAATGAAATAAAATAAAATAAAATAAAATAAAATAAAATAAAACAAAACTGCTGAGTGTGAAAGAATACAAGGCGCCTGCGTCTCGAAGATAAAGCAAGTGATTCCCACACTCTGCTCCCCAACTGCACCAGGTGGTAAGCACAGGATCTTACCCATATCGTGAGTGAACTGGAAGGCTCATCCTCTAGCCTCGATCACCAGGGCGGACTGAACGAGAAGCGTGTGCTCCTAAGAAGCCAAAGGTTTTTGTCGCTTTTACCCTCACCCGCAGTACCAGGGAATCAAGGCAAGACTTCGCTTATTGTTGATTAGTATGCTTCCACCATTCAGCTAGTCAAACTGGAGAGACGTCATTTGACATGTCCTCAATTCGAAATCACGATGAATCCACATTCATCCTTGGATACACTCTGAGTAGAGGCAGCGAATGTTAGAGGCAGCGAATGTTAGAGGCAGGCCCGAGAAGGTATATATAATGAAATCGCCAGTCATTTTAGGACACTTGACAATGAGGCAAAACGCTGGACTAGGTATCTTCTTGTGTGACGGTGTAAATTGGACTTCGGCAGACCCTGTATCCTCTTTTGAGACGGCGGACTAAAACGGCCTTCGGCCTACTTGTCTAAAGCAGCCGCCGTGCTGAGACTGCGATTGAGGACCACCCAATCCGTTCGCCCCAATAAACTTCCACTTTTCTCTCTCTCTGTTCGCTGGAAAAACCGTCTATTTCGGCCTTCGTAGGCTGCATCACTAGTCACATGACAGACACACTGTTGGAATAGGGCCAAAAAATAGGCAGCGATCACGATCACAACAAGCATCAGGCAGCAGGCCACTGCCTATGATATTGGAAAACTGAACACAGGTATAAGAAGCCTACCTTCGTCGCTCCCTGAGATAGAAGAAAGTAGCGAAAATCCAATCTCTTCTGCCCACACCCATGTTGCACACCTCTAACTTCTGAGACACACCACCTCAACATGGCGGCGATAGCGAAACTGCTGGATAAGTGTCATTTGGAAATACGTAGCAAACTCTTCTCTATGACTATCCTATGTCAAACCTCGTTCCTCAAGACAACTTTAGCAAGCGGTTTGCGTCTCCTATAAAGTTGCTCAACTTACCTAATATGAACTCTACATGTTGGCACGGGCCCTAGTGTAAGAAACGCGCTGCATTTCGCGTTTCTGCTATCCTATCCTACTCAAGAATTAAAGACGGAAACGGGCCCCGTTTCCGCTTTTGATCCAATCATGTCTCTCCATTCTCACAGGGTTTATCCCATATCGAAACGGGGCCCGTTCTCATTTCTGACTCTAAAACCGCGTCGCGAAACGGGGCCCGTTTTCGCGTCGCGTTGGTCCGTGCCAACCAAGTTAATTCCTTTCACACTTCCCTCTTCCTTTATTTCCCATATTCTTCTCTTCTTTGGCTGACGCCTATACCACTTATACTTTACAGAAGAAATCAGTCAGCCAACTTACAGCATGGATTTAATGCATCAAGAAATCCAACTCAGCCTTGACCAGTATTCCAGGTTGGAAAAGCTTCATCTCCACTTTAACCTACCAGAGCAGGCCATTATCTGTACGCTATGTGGTTACGCGCTTGCAACAGACGATGACCGCGTCGGGCGTCACCTTAGAGAGAAGCATCATATTCCTAAAGGGGCTCGCCGGAAGCTCAACGCATTAATCAACTCACTTCAACTTCCCAGTCCGGAGACGCTCCCTAAGCGACCAGATGGTTCTGCGCCCCATCCTCACCTGCAGATCCAGGAAGGCAAGGCTTGTAGGCACTGTGGCCTACGTTCCACGAGCTTGACTGTTCTGTCGCGACACGTCAGGAAGCTTCACAAACGTGAAATTGCATCCACAAGAGGTTCCGGCAAGCATTGGCTGCGAGATCATATCGTTGATAACCTCTTATTCCAGAGCTGGACATTGAAGGATATTAAGAGGGCCTGGACCATAACGCCCCCAAGAGCTTTGACACAGAGATCCAAGAAATCAGACAACAGACTCCTGCAGCCAGTCCCGGATCCTATACAGCGCCTTGCAGATCAGCTATTACATGAAGAACGCACTCGCTCGGAGCTACACTCCGCCACTCTCAACCCCCCAACCGATAGCGATGTGCTGTCTACGCAAGCTCTGCTGACAAACTGGATGCGGCGAACTGGCTGGGATCGAACTTTCGATGGTGCGGACTACCAAATCCTCATTTCCTTATCTAGCTTGCCCATGCCATCATCCCAGCCGCTCTACCTAGGGATGCACCGTGGCGGGCACGAGCTCAGCAGCTCGGCGACAGACGAGAACAGGCTCTTATCTATCATCGCAGCGCTAGACCGGCTCTTTGACCAGTGCGGCGAGACAGTGAGATTCACTGATGTCAGCGTTCGGCGATGGCTGCGTAGCCGCTTCACGGATCGCCCCTACAAGGCGCCGTTCGAGCTCGTATCCCAGCCAAATTCCGAAAGGATATACAGGAACGAGTTCAAGCGCTGCATCTGCTTCTGGCTGCGTGTCTGGCGACTTCCGAGAGCCATATCTCGTTCCGTCACGGGCCGCATCTTCACAACACATCAACGTAGGATGTTGGAAGAACTATGGCTTGACTCTTGCTGGGCTCCTTGCGACAACGATGACGAGAATGCCGAGAATGCATATGCGGGCTCTGCTCTCTGGCTCCGTCAAGAGAACCTTAGTTCTGAAGCTGGTCAAGAAGAAGAAGAAGAAGAGGATGTTGATGATGATGATGATGATGGGTCTGAATTCTCCAAATCTGAGGATACAGCCAGTAATGCTCTATATGGCGAGGGTTCAAGCGATGAAGAATATGGTTCTGACAACCAGTGGTATAGGGTCTCTGAGTCCAGAAACGGTGGCCAAGGCGAACTTCAGCCCGGGAGCCATAGAGTCCCTTCCAGAGAGACAGATAACAGTTGTGATCCATCCGTGGATGCTGTGCTGCGATTCTGTTATGAAATGGTTACTGAACACTTCGAAGATGGAAGGGCAAGCTCAGCCCTGCTCGTCTACTTCAGTGCTGTCCGGGGATTATCAAGGCAGGAAGGGAACGAATATCTGCGACCCGCCCGATATACCCCCATTCTCTCCAGGCTGATCTACTGCACTCGGTTGATTTTCCTCGAGGCCATCCTGCCTCTTCGTGCTCATACGTATGCCGGATTTGCGGTCAGGCCCCGCTATGGCCAGCTTGCAGCCCTCAATGCGGTTCGCGTCGACCAGATGTGTGACGGCACTATGTCGCCACTTGGCGAGTTCCTCAGCCTCTTGGCGTATGGAATGACCCTTCAACGAAGTGAAGGCCCCGCGTGGCACTTTGACTGGAGCGAGGATGGACAGACGATCTCATGGGACGGAAACACACGACTGTCCATGGGGCAGTTCCGCAGCCTAGCCCATGAGGCATTTCGCCAAGCTACCGTTCAGTCTCGGCGCTTGATGTACGACTTCGATCCAGAGGACCCGCAAATGGGAAGCTTGCGCGATAGGCTATCGAATACGGCTCCCGGCTATTCCTTCCTCACAGACCCTCATAACGGGCTCGGGGAGTTATACCTGACGGTTCTCATGCGGGCCTGCACAGCTCCCGTGGACGGTCTGCTCCAGACGCGGCATGGCGACGACCAGGGCAGCTGGGACGTGGATGCAGCACAGGCATACCTACACGGGCATGATACCCTTCTCAAGAACCTCATGGTTCTCGAGCAGCTAGACAGCGGCCAGGCTGCACGAGTCTCGGAGCTGCTGACTCTGGAACAGACGAACACAAGGTCGAGGCTCCGAGGCATCGGGATCTTCGGCGGGCAGATGTTCTCCATAACTCGCCACAACAAGGCTCGCCTCACCACAAACCGCGAGTTCCAGGTCGCACGGTTCTTTTCCCCCCAGGTCGCAGCATTGATGTATCGATATCTTGTATATATACGTCCGACCGCCTACGCCATCCTACGTCAGTGCTTCAGGCATGAGCCGGATAGGACGCTCATCTTTACACCCATCTCAAGGAGTACCGGGTGGACCACTAAGGTATTCACAGAAGAACTTAAACGCCTGAGCCGAGATGCCCTGGGCACCGAGATGGAGATTGGCGTTCGGCTTTACCGTCAATTATCGATCGCCATCACCGAGCGGCATGTTCGCGGAGCTCTTCCAACCTTCAGCCGGTTTGATGACGTGACCGAAGCAGCCGATCCGGACGTTGCATTTGCATGGCAGAGTGGCCATCGTCCAATGCAGCGCCATTTAATCTACGGCCTAGATGGAGCGTTTCCGGACAAGTTGCAGCCATCACTGCTCAGACTATATGCACGCTGCTCCGAGAAATGGCATAGCTTCCTCATGATCGGACCCGAGGCGCCACCCACAAACGATATCGCCTCTGTACGTTCCGACACAGACACTATCCCGCCAAGGCAAAATTCGGGACAAGGAACGAATGCAAAGAAGAGGAAGCGGATATCAATATCGTCGCCACAGACCACTAGTCAGACAAGCCTTAAGCGACCACGACGAGGGCTGAGCAATACTGTGGGTACCGAGGCGCCATTGTTAAGCCCTTCATCGAGCCAAGTACCATGCACCCTCCCTGATGATGGGCGCGTAATCAACCCGTCACGGCCACAACCTCTTGCGGTCAGCAGGGACGGGAATAGTCGACTTGACAGCGGGAAGGGGAAATTCCAGACATACGGTACCTTTGTGCACCTGACGGAGTTCAACATACTTGTCTGTAGCACTTGCCAATATGCAGTCTTTGCAGATCATGTCGCTTCACATCTGCTTCACAAAAGGCATATGAGGAACTTTACGCCGCGTGAAAGAAGGGACCTCGTTTCAACCATCGACGAGATACCAGGTATCTTCCGATCTCGAGACAGCATGCTTAATTTCAAATGGCCCCCCGCTGATAGCCAACCGATACCATTCATCAAACCCCCTAAGCAAGACAGTCTAGGCTGCCACATATGCGCCTATATAGCAAGCACGGAACACGGCATGATTGAACACTATCGCAAAACCCATCAATGGGTTAATAATCGAAAGAGGGGCGGTTATCAAGATAAACTCTTAGAGCGTCCTTGGAGGAAACATGTTTTTTGCCAGTACTTCTTCCACAACCGTAAGGGTTTCCGTTGGTTTGAAGTATGCCGGGGCAGTTAGGTAGTCAGTAGTGTGAGATGCAGCCGTGCTTTCTTATTGGTATTATAAACAGGAGGCTATATATCTGATCATACAGGGATGGCGTCATTTGTAATATCGCATGACTTAATATAGAATATTATATCTTGAGTCGTATGCGTATCAAGGGCTTAAAGTTGAGCTGATATTTTTAATGTGGTTAAAAGAAGGAAGACCAATGGAGAGCAGCGTGTAATGCTATTAGGTGAATTAGATTGTCTATGTATTGCCTACCACAAATTCCCGTAAAACAGACAGAGCAATCAGCACACAGCCAGTCAGACCATCGAGGCCAGCACGATATATGTGAGTGCAAGCCACCAATGAGAGATAATAGCATAATATAAATCCAAAGAGAGAAAGAGCCATTCGTTCCAGCCAGATTTAGATCATATTGCTCGTCAAGGATGCCCGTTAACACACATCGCAGTTCAGAATAGCAGTGGCCGAGATGGGGCCATTTATCAAGTTGCCCGAGTTTCCATTAATTATTTGCAAAACATGCCATTATGCATACATCGGTAAGCATATTGAGCAGCACATGAAGCAATATCACAGGTCCATCCGGGTAGCAGAAAGGAATGAGATCACAAAAGCGATCCAGTCAGACCCAGATGTCATCCAGACCCCGGCCGAGTTGGCAACATGGCCAACGCCGCCACCCACAACCGACCCCATCCCATTTATCCACCCACCACAGAGCGATAAATTGGGTTGCGGCGAGGAGGGTTGTTTATACGTGGTCGGTTCAGAACGAGCCATGCAGAACCATTACCGCAGTGACCATGGATGGACGAATCCCCGAGGCAGGGGCGGAAGTGTCCAGCAGCGAGCCATGGAGACACAGCAGGTCCCGTGGCGTAGCGGTGTCCAGTGTCAACGTTTTTTCAGCAATGGGCCGGGCAGCCGTTGGTTCGAGGTCGGGTTCGGTGCACCGATCAGCCAGGACCCGGACGAGGCAGTCGTTGCAGACCGTTTAATGCAAACATTAGACCAGCAGGAGCGCCGGTTTCATTTGGAGGACAAAGAACGGATCAAGGCCGCCGATTCCAAGTTGGACGCCAACGCGTGGTTAGAGCACGTCGGATGGGCCACCCATTTGCAGGGGTTCGATCCGGAAGCCATGCAGCGGTTGGTCGACCCAGTGGGCGAGCAGGAGCATGAGTTGCAGTTGATCCATGACAGTTTGGTGCGAGTGATGGACCGAGCACGCACCATAGCCACGCCCACCCACGTTGGAAGCCATGCATTGTTCGAGGTACAGCGAAAAGAGGTGGACAAGAAGCCACGGCGACCGTTCGACAACCGGGTCGAGGACGATACGTGGACGCGTTACACGGCCGTGTGGACCAAGTTGGTGTGTTACATATACCGTGCCGAGAAAATGCCAGATGCAGATAGGCCCAAGTTTCGGTTATCCAAGCGGCAAGGCGATTTCATGGATGATTTGGCGAATTTAGTCGAGGCGCACGTTAACGATCCGGAGGCACAGCCATTGGACGAGGACCGAGTGGACGGGTTAACATTGCAGGTCGTCATAGCGTTGTTGGACCACCGTTTGACCGCGGGGGAGTACCGCAGCGCCATCATCAGCGGTTTAGCCGTGATGGGTATCCGAAAGGACGGCGGTTGGATGGACGTGTTGGATTATACGCCCATATATTCCGCCGTCATCAAGGTCGCCCGTGCCATGGTCGTGTACCAGTCATACCAGGAGAGGCAGGCCGAGGTGATGCGTTTGAAGCAGGATAAGATGGACGAGTGGATGGTGCGGCGGCGGCAGGAGGGAAATCAGACGTGGGAAGAGCAGCATGCCCGAAAGGAGGCGGAAGAGGAGGCGGAAGAGGAGGCAGAAGAGGAGGCCACCAGCATATTCCGCATCGTGCGTGGGAAAGTGCAGCGGTTCATGACGGTCACGCCCCAGGATCCCCACGCCGAGGCAACGCCGATGGATTGGATTTACGAAGCACGCACGTACGGGATGCACATCCGGTTCAACACGCCGGCCGGCGGGACCATCGATTGGGTTGGGGACCGCATCAAGCACCGGCGGGTGCAGTTCCGCATGGGCGAGTTGACAGAGATGTTGCATGCGTTGAAGAGGGAAGCCCGAGAGTTGTTGGCGACGTTGACGATGGTGGACGACATCAGCCAGTTGCCGCGGATCCCGTGGTCGTCGATGGAAGACGGCCATAGCGAAGACAAGGTGGGATATTCATTTTTGGATGACGACCGTAACCACACGTGGTTGGCAGCCGGCAAGAGTTGGAATGCGCGGCAGATCATCAAGACGCAAGGGCGGCGTAAGAGTTGGTTCGACCACGGAAGGGAGGACGGGAAGCCGTTCCAGGCCAGAGCGGTGCAGTCATATGGGAAGACATTCGACGAGTTCATGGAAAAGATGTTTTTATTGATGCATATGGTAGGTGGCCAGCCGGCGCGATCCACCGAGATTTTAGGCATTCGATATAAGAACACCATGAACGGCGGCGTACGCAACATATTCGCGCACGACGGGTTGATGTGTTTCGTCACGTCGTACCACAAGTCGTTCCGGGCCACGGGGCAGGCCAAGGTCATTCACCGATATTTGCCACGCGAGGTGGGCGAGTTATTGGTGTGGTATTTGTGGTTAGTGTTGCCGTGGTGGCAGCAGGTACAGGGCGTCGTCAAAGATGCCGGCATACGCAGCCCATATTTATGGCCAGACGAGGTGGTTCGCAGGGACGAAGTCAGCGAGACGGAGCAGAGGGAGAGGAGACAGGCCGAAATGGAGAGCCAGGGCAGCCAGGATGGCATTGGCGGCGGCGGCGATGATCGTGGTGATGAGGATGGTACCGATGAGCCCGGTTCCAGTGCGAGGTTCGACAGTTGGGTACAGGAGCGCAATTGGACGCCAGACCGCGTCCGCCGCATCATCCAACGAGACAGCAAACGATTATTGGGCACCATATTGAACATTAGTTCGTGGCGGCAGATTGTCATCGCCATATCCCGTCGATATTTGGACAAGGCATTCAAGGAGTCAACGATAGATGGGGTCGAAGAAGACGACGACGGTGTGGACGATAACCCGATCGATTTACAAGCCGGCCATGGAACGCACGTGGCCGGCATGGTATACGCACGAGAGTTGCAGCAAGGGTTATTCAGCACGGCCACGATGCGCGATAAGTTTCGGTCCGTCAGTCGTCAGTGGCATCGGTTTTTGGAGTTCCGCGAGGGCGATAGTTTAGCCGTGGCGATACGCCGAAAGCGGGAGCCATTCGAGACGGAGCGGGAGTACCACCAGTTGCAGCGTTTCAGGCGATTGCAGCAGGTCGACATTGCCGCCCGGTTGAGGGAGATGATAGGACCGAACGCCGCGTTCCGTGGCCAGCAAGAGACGGTGATCCGGGCCATCATGCGGGGAGAGAGCCCGATTGTGCAGATCGCAGGCACGGGAGAAGGCAAGAGCATGTCGTTCATGTTGCCGGCGTATTGTTCCAGCGACGACGGAGGGACAACCATCGTCATCGTGCCGTTGGTAGCATTGCGAGATGATTTGCACGGCCGTTGTGCCAAGAGCCAGATCGCGACATACATTTGGAACAGTCGCGGCGGGCACCAGATCACCCCCATCGTGTTCGTCACGCCCGAGTCGGCAGTGACAAAAGGGTTCGGCGATTTTGTGAACCGGTTGCAGGCACGGAAAGCGTTGGATCGTGTCGTTGTGGATGAGTGCCACGCCATTTTGGACAGTACCAGCCAATTCCGGCCGCAGTTGATGGAGTTGGGCCGGGTGTTAAACGAATGGGGCGTCCAAAAGGTATTTTTAACGGCCACGTTGCCACCAGATGAGATTGGGAGGTTTTTCGAGGTCGTCGGGTTATCAGCCAGCCGTGTAAAGGTATTCCGATCACGAACGACGAGGCCGAATATCGGGTATAGGGTAGTGGTTGTTCGACCAGCCAAGCGCAGAGATCACCACAAGAAGAAGCAGCAGCAGCAGCAGCAGCAGAATACCAGTCAGACCGGTAGCGGCGAGGTTGGGGCAGACCAAGAGGCGGAAGACAGCCGCGTGGTCAAGATCGTGCAGGATTGGTTACACAGAAACAGCCAAGGTCGCGTCATCGTTTACGCCAACACCATCGACCGGGTTGAACGATTGGGGCGATTATTGGAGTGCAGCGTATTTCATTCCAAGGTCGACACGGCAGCGGGCAAGACGCAGCGATTGAGGTCGTGGATCGATCAGGGTCATTTAATCGTGGCCACGAACGCGTTAGGGTTAGGGGTCGACGTGCCAGATGTGCGGTTAGTGGTCCACGCCGGGATGCCGAACCGATTGCGAGATTACGTGCAGGAAAGCGGACGGGCCGGGCGGGACGGTGGCCATAGCGAGGCCGTCGTCGTCATATGCCAGCAGGGGGAGGAAGCAGGAGGTCCACGGTCATCAGCCAAGGCAGGGAGAAGAAGAAGGAAGGCGGCAGCATCAGACAAGGCCAAGTGGCCAGCAAAGGAAGCAGCCGTTGAGCGGTTTATCAGTGCGAAGTGGTGCCGCCGTGTGGTGTTGGACCAGGTGATGGATGGCCAATACGATCGAGCAGGTTGTCATCCAGAGTCGGAGGTGGCATGTGATGTGTGTCAGCGGCAACGGGACCAATTGGCATTAGAGGAGGATATGTTATGGTTTGAAAGAGAAGGCGACATGGCGGTAGAGGCGGAAGCAAAGAGGGTGCAGGAGTGCCAAGCGACGGAGGTTGAGGAGCGTTTCAGGAGGGCACAGCAGAACAGCCGATACGAGCAGTTCAGGGCCAGACAGGACGCAATGCAGGTAAACGAGGAGGCCAAGATGTTAGAGGAGGAGTTGGCACTGATGGCCGGTCGATGTATGGGTTGTTTCATGGCGACGGGCACGGTAGAGGACGACCAATTTCATCCGAGGGAAGAGTGCCCGGTACGAGGTGCGAGGTGGTGGCGACAGGTAAGACGATGCGAGGAGAAATGGCAGCAGGGCATGTTCAAGAAGGGTGTGATGCGGGATTTTTCCGGTTGTTTTTGGTGCGGGTTACCGCAATATATTTGCACGCATTGGGAGGCAGTGGGCGATGATCAGGGGACGTATAGGTTGCGGAGAGATAGGGAGTGCCAGTACGCCGGGTTATTGGTGAGCGTATGGGGAGCGGCCAGTGCATGGTATGAGACCGATGTCAACGAGGTGATGGGGAAGATGGATGTGGAGCGACAGTATGATTGGCAAGATACGGACGATCAAGAGATTTACGGGGAGGGGTTAATGAAGTGGTTAGGGGATAAAGTTCAAATGGGTTCATTAGAGACGAGCAGGTTTTGTCAGGGGTTTCATGATATTATCCAGTTAATGATGAAGCAAGGGGGAGGAGGAGAGTGAGGGTGTGGCAGGAGGAGACGATGACGAGGAAGCGTTTCGCCATTGCCGCAATATGCGAGCGTTGGGAGGCAGCGAGCAAACATATGTGGTTATTCAGGAGGGTCAGAGGGAGGAAGCGTCAGTACAAGGGGGTATTATTCCGGATTATGGTGGCACAGCGGGTGCGGGGAGATGAGTGGTGGCAATATCACATAGGGCAGATGATGGGGGAGAAGGTCGAGTTTTCAGATAAAGAGCAGATAAGCAGGATGTATAGATGGTTAGGGGAATTGGTAGAGTGGGGTGGAAAGGCGGGCGGAGGGATACAGGCGAGCCAGTTATGCCAGGTAGTGATACGATTAGATAGGTTATGGATATAGCAGGGGGGTAGATAGATAATGGGAGAGCAATTAGGTCCGTTGCAAAGAGTCAAGGCAAGGAACAAAAGGATTTATAATGTAGAAGTCGGCGGCGGGGCGGTTGCATACGAGGAGGAATGATTAAGCGGGTCAAGAGGATTATAGTAGCATTAAGGTGCATTGTATATTGGAAGGAGATGAGAAGTATAGAAGAGAGCGTAGGGTAGATAGAGGAATAGAAGGTAAGCGGTTAGTGGGCAGTTAGGGTTAAGAGTAGAAATGGCATATGGAATATAAGTAGTTTACGCAGGGACACCATAAAAGTTATGAGATTTTAAGCAAGGGAGTAGACGTAGGGGGGGGGGGATAGAAAAAGAAGCGAGTTAATCATTGGGTATATAGATATAGATATAGGGGCAGCATATTATATGGATAAAGGGGAAAGATGAGAGAGAGATAGGTAATAATGGGGATAAAAGGGGAAGAGAAGTAAAAGTAAGATAAGAAGATAAGAAGAGAAATTTTAAAGATAAAGATAAAAGAGAATATGAGAAGAAATTATAAAAAAGGAGTAAATAAAAAGATAAATATATAAGATATAAATAAATAAAAATATATATATAAATAAAATAAAATAATCCAGTGGCGAACCAGCACTTAGGTTTTCAACACCGCAACCAAGATTCCTTATGTTTTCTAGCTCTTCCCCAAAGTATAGTCACTAAAAATCATGGAAATGTAATTTTTTTTTGATAAGATCTATATTCCTATTGTAGCTTTTTGTTAAACCTCAAGAGACAATGCCGTCGTTGCTCGACCGTGACGAATTCCTCTTTTGGATTAGTACAGTTTTGAGAGATCGTGACGATTCCTTAATTTAGTTAGCGCCGACAAGCTACTCCGCCACTAGGTAGGTTCGTGCGTCTGGAATGAAACGCCGCCATACTTTGGGATCATACATCTAGCTTCGCGTTCGACTTATCGCATTAGGGACTCCGTTTCTAACGGCATAAACTTGAACAAATTTGCCCGAACATACGATTACTTCATCTCTTTTGCTCTTTATAGATTCTCATCAATTGACTAGCGTCATCACTGATCCCCGCGGAACCTATTGTTCGACATTAGCCGACAAGAATTACCATGGTATGCCTCTTTCAATCTATACGAAACGGCATCCATGCAAACACAGAAGGAAGAAAGGTGTCCTTAAGTAACCCGCGATTAGCAGGGTCTTCTGTTAGCTATCGAGCTATCACCCTTTTTAAACTCCGCAATGTCAATTACATCGGTAAAAGTCAGAACATGTCACTCACCAGGGAAGCAACAGTACGATTTAAATTTGTTGGTGCGCAAGAAGAAGACCCCGCTGTGCAACGTCGCCGCCGTCTAGATGCGAAACGAGCCCGGGATTACCGGCTCCGTCGAAAAGCTAAAAAAGCATCGATACCACTGACCGTCGGACCGAACCATCATGTCAAGCAGTTGAACTAGGGACAGAGGCCGGGCAGGCGGGACTCAATAGTGCGCTAGTCGATACTGGGGAGTTTGAACAGGAATTTATCCCTGCTGATGATATATCCATTACGTCCAGGCATGGAGGCGAGGGTTCTGATGGGAATAGCATTGAGCAGGATCACTATGGCGATGAAGAACCCGTCTGCCTTCACTTTCGCTGTGCTAGAGATCTTGAAGCTCGCACGGAGCCCCAAATTCCAGAGTTCTATGCTGAACAAGAAGCAGATCTTCCCGATGGCGATACCTGGTCAGACATAGAACATGCCACCGAGAAGTTTATTCAGCAGTTTCTAGTCGGAATTCGTGGTTGTGGCACTGAGAAACATCGACAAGACCTAGCAACGCATATCGAAGCTGAGGGAGCTGATAACCATCATGGGCTGGGTCAGCTATTCTCAAGTAATGTGCCTCACACACTTGACAAACCCTACGCGCTATCCTCTCAATCTCATCATGCGACACCGATCATGGGTCCTTCTCAATGGCAAGAACTATTCTCTGGTCATACACCTCGACAGTTCGAAGGCAAGCCCAAGCAGGCCTGCCTCCACACCGAACATTCACGACAGACCCCTCCGGTTGTTTCGTTCGACATCGATAGCATCTTGGGTTTCGTGGCTTCTCCTGCAACAGCAGTTCATGGGATTCGGTTTTATTCTGCCCCTCAGTATGGTCAGAATATTTCCACAGACGTCCACCTTACCTTGGATCGCGTGGATCCAGATCCGGAGCGGCCCGGTTGATCCCGTCACGACTGAAAGACGTGCCGCATTTCATCTTCGCGAGGGCCGAAGGCGCTGATTTCATCACATTTCACCTATTCTTTCCACATTTGCCATGCTCTCGCGACTTCAATCGGTTAACTGACGAGCAGCTCTCGCGGTGGTTCGATGATATCTTCTATCCGCTGTCCGTCAGATCTACGATGTCGATCGACTCCAGCACTTGCCGGCAAGTTATCGTCACGCATCAGCTACCTGTCGTGCTCCTAAAGTGGAAGATCGTTTGCTTGAGACCCCTAGTTATCGGACTCAACTCCGGATGACCTATTTCCTGCCACCGCAGGGCTTGCAGCAACTGTGGGATCGTATTCTCGCAGCGGTACGGCAACCTGGATTTCAGGACTTTCGCAATCCAGAGCTTTTCTTCAAGGCAAAGGGCACCAAGCTTCTGTTCAAATACCCGGATGCCCCATCTGATCTGCTTGCGGTCATGAACAACTTTGACTGCAAGCTACACCATGTTCTAGACTTCTCCCACGTATGCAGTGACCGGTTGTACATCGATATGGGCAAAGAGACCTGCCCACTGCACGACAGCGTTCTATCGCCTGAACCTCAGACATACCTCTGGCGGCGCTGTTGCATCCGTCATCACCTCAATCGCCTCTATGATGGGAACATTCCCAAGACCGGCCAAAACTTCTACCACGAGTCAATGCTTCGAGATGTTGGCGGCATGACTACACTGACACCTCCGAGCTCTCGACTCCGCCGCGGAGGTATCCTCTATGGTCAGATGTATAGTCTCACCAAGGAGATCATAGACGCCGCTCGCACGTTTCCATTTCAAAATCCAGATCTACGGCACTTGGCATTACACCCTCAGCTTCG
Source organism: Fusarium virguliforme (assembly GCA_020883615.1). Lineage (NCBI taxonomy): Eukaryota > Fungi > Ascomycota > Sordariomycetes > Hypocreales > Nectriaceae > Fusarium > Fusarium virguliforme. Next base: position 186,897 of record JAJHJD010000021.1, read on the forward strand.
CAATGGGGTGCAAAGCATTTGCGGCAAGCCAGTATCGGGCAAGAGCGTCATAGATCGAGCGTATCTGGCCAGCAAGCGCCGTTGTCACTATGGCCTCACAGATTCTAAACAACGATCCTTCGGTGTCCGCGAGGAATATCGTATTTCGTGGGCCTTGTTTCAAAATGTCCTGACGATCCTACGCTCTTTAACCCCGAAACCCGCTCCATCAAGTTACCGGGGCCTCCACCTTATTTATGGGCAGTTCGCAGTTCTGTTTTTATTGATTTTGTCTGGCATAATATTAACAAGTTTACAACCGGATTTGAGCTGGCTCAAGCCCAGTGCTCCGCGGGTCTGACGACATGGGAGCAAACCAAGATAATGGACATGTTTTCTCCGATGTCTCCGAGTTGCAGCCGGAGGACATGATTACTCCCGAGAAGGGGCGTTATGGTGGAGTAGACAAGAGCTGCCCCAACCAGTGGGCTTGCCACAAGTGCGTTACGGCCTTGGCTTTAGCCAAACACTAGAGCAGTATGGCTACTGTTGGATTGAGCCTCGCATCAACTGGACTCTATTGAGGTTTCTTCCAGGTATTACTGATTCAGTCTTATTTGGGAATGGCACTCTTCATCAACGATATCTCAAATATGGTGGCCATATCAGGCATTTCTTTGACCTCAGTCGCCGCGCTGACTCGGGCCTGGAGTGGCTCCGGCGGTATCCCAGGGAAGATGTTATAACCGATCAGATTGTATCATGGCTCTGTCACATTTGTCTGCAGCAAATGAGGGCCGACGTCCTTCATTCCATTCGAAGTGACCTCCGCCCGAAGGTTCGCACTATGATCCTAGACGATCATGTCGACTTTTGCCGCAAAGGTCTTTCCGCTGCCCTGGTCAATGTCATGACGGCAGTATCTGGCAATCATGCGAGTGTCAAGAGCCCTCAGGAAGTTGCCCAAGCATTATTCGGGTTCAATGATGGTCGGCTGCGAGGCCATTGGGAAAACAAACCATTTCGGAAGCTTCATCAGTGGATATGTGCTGCATTGCAACATATTCCAACGGACAATAGGCTATCACAAGCATTCGCACGTCGACTTCAATGTTACCTATTTGCATATCACTGGGTGTTGCCATATCCTACGCCGGGAGAACTAGCGCCAAGGACCAAAGATGGCAAGCGCCGGTGGTTTTCGATAGATATCCAGGGTGAAACGGGACTCGCAATAGAGAAAGCTTCTCCAGAAAGCTGGTGTTGGGCGAGAACTCGCTGGCGGCCGGGATACCCTGCACCTCTCCCTCAGTACCTCGGTTGGAGCCAGGATCAATGGCAGTCTTGGGTTAATCGACACATCGGCCAAACTTTGTCATACGAAGTATGGGAGCTCGGCTACGATCCGGAGACTCTTACTTCCAACGCATCAGATAAATCAAGCGGTTTGCGACGGAATCCCCTGCGGGGCACTCGTGACTCTGCTGTTCAAAATTCAGGGAAGAGTCACGATATCAACTCCTCAATCTTAAATTCATCTGACGTTGAGAGCGAGCCGCCCATATTGGCGAGATCACAACCGGTTATCCCAAGCCACCTACAACCCGAACTAGAATTTCAAATGTGCCAACAGGTGGAACGGTATATGACAAGTTTCCGAAAGCAGATTGCGTATGGATGTGCGGGAGCTTTTGAGTCACAAAAATTATCCATGCCTCAGTCGATAAGAGAGGATACAATAAGCTGCCACGCACTGCCATCCGCTATTCAACCGCGACTTACCCCGAGGCCACTACTACCTAAACCAGTGGCCCCCTTATTTCGGAATCACAACTCAACCCCTCCAGTCTCCCCCGACCAACTATGCAAGTACATCATATGACCTGCGCCAACCAACAGCCACATCGCGGCACAGAAAATAGACATCGATCAGTTTCTAAACGAGGTCGGCCCGCAAAGTACACAAGTCGAGAAGAGAAGGCGGCGGCTGATGTTGCCCGAAGGCGAGACAAAAGGCGAGCCCAGCGACAAATGGCCCTTGATCGACGTGCCGAGGAATTTCCCCGATTCTATCAAGTCATTTGGGTTGAAAGAGGTATAGATTGTAGGGATTATAGAGCTGGTAATCAACCTATATGTGTCAGAATAGTGAAGAGGTAGATAAGTGGAAGTAGCACAATTAAGAACTATCATTTTTTTACTAGCACGAACTAAAATTTCCTACTTCTAATAATGTGCTAGTAGGCTTATCAAATATCAAGGATGCTGCAACGACTGCCATCAAACAGCAAGGCGTAGCCACATGGAAGATCCCAACGAACATATCAGCCTTGCCGTGTACCTGGAGTTCACACCCGAATTAGGTCCTGACGTTCTCAGCAACGAGGCCATCGCACACCAGAAAGATGACCTAGCTGGAAGATTAAGCCCTGAATCCAGAAGACAGGTCTTTTGTGGTATTGACTCGAGAGCCGAGATACCTTACATTTGCTTGGATGAAGATGAGAGGGTTTCGAGCGATGCTGGTGTTACCTTTGACGTGGACAGCGTCTTGGCCTTTCCGAGTAACCTTGCTGTCGCTAAGAGGGGCATCCGCTGGTCTCCGACTCGGATGACCGTATCCGATCTTCAGTCTGACCTTCACCTTCGATCAATTCCCGTCACATACCTCGATGGGAGCGGGAAGCAGCATCAAGTTCACCGGCCCGTGCACCAGATACCTCATTATACATTCGGCCGCGTTGTTGGGTTTGAAGACATATCCTTATATCTTCTGTTCCCCAACCTGTATCGAGAAGAGCAGACGTGTAGTAAGCTCAGGGATGAGGACTTTCGGCTATGGATGGATGGCATTCTCCTCCCTGCGATATACCAATGCTACAGTGCGGCCCACGTCCAGCATTATCCATCGAGCTATGATCACAGTCGTTGTAATGCTACCGCTCGTGGAGTAGAGACACTTTCTCAACGTGTGCATCCGGTGGCACGGGAACAGCAATTAGTGTACTTTCTACCACCGGAGGCGCTGGCAGATGTTTGGGCCAATATCCTCGCCACAGTTCAAGAACCAGGATTCCGGCAGTTCCAGGATGTTACCATTCTTCTTCAGGCGAAGAACTTGAAGGTTCTCACTAAGGATGTTACCTAGGATAAGATGGTATCGCGATTCCAGAGGTATTGGGCCAGCGCTGTTGACGAAGGTCACACCACAGCAGACCTGTACTTTGATGTTGGGAAAGAGACTTGCCCTCAGCAGGCGTCCCAAGTTGTCCATTGGAGCCAGCTGGCAGCTGGAGTCATGGACGAGGAAACGGAGAAAAGAGCGGAGACGCTGCTGTATCGTCGATGTTGCCTGGAATCATACGGCATTCAGGTGAGGAACGGGTCCGCCGAAGACCAAGGAACCCAGAAGCAGGTCTTTTATCCGTTTAGTATGCTTCGAGACACTGGAAGCTTAACCATCGAGACCGGGAAGCGTTCTCTACGCCGCGCTGCTGGCCTTCTCTACTTCAATTTTACCCCAGTGTCAAGGAAGTTTTTGCAGCGGGAATGTGTATCCGTTCACAAATGCAGCCATCGAGACGCTTGCCCTTGACAGGAAGTTGAGAAAGACATGGGAGCTCGTTGGAGGTGGTCTCAGCCATCAACCAGAAGCGTTGATCAAGGCATACCTATACACAAAGCTCCGATGTCATTACGCCTTACTGGGATCCATGCAGAAATCCTTTGGCATCAGAGAGGAACATAGTGTTTCTGAGGCGTTATTCTACGCTGTTGACAGCCAGATGAGATCCCGAGAGCTCCATGACAGGCGCCTTGTCATACCTACCGACGACAGCTCCCCTTACTATAGCTTCACAACTGACACTCTACTTCGATGGGTGCGTTGGAATATCAACAAGTTTTGCTTGGGGTTCGAGATGGTATACAGCTTCCAAGACCCCCACTTTGTGACCTGGGAACACACAAGAATCATGCTCATGTTTCTCCGCTGTCTCCAGTTTTCGTATGCAGGCGGGTTGATACAGAAGGTCGGCGGCTGCTGGCGAGACGTACGACATCAACCCGATACACATCAGCCAAACGGACTCCGCCGCTACGAGGGTCTTGGATTCAGGCGCACTATGGAGATATACGGCTATGCTTAGTTTCTCGACAAGATCGACTAGAATACGCTCACTTTCCGCCAACCCCATGCTGCCTACATAATATTCAACAACCCATCCATGCAGACCATTTACCGCGCTCAGTACCACCAAGTCCGAGATATACGAATCGACTTTATCCGAGTGGACAAGGCTTACCAATAGATGCTTAAGTTCAGTGCCATTCCCACGTGCCTCGACCTCATTGAGAGGTACCTTCGAGAACTATGCCTATATGCCTTCCGCAAGGACGTCTTCTTTCACATCAAGTCGGCTCTCAAGCCGGAACGTATAGAGGCTACATTGTCAGGAGAGATTCCCCTCTGCTATAACAGTGTCAATAATACCATGCTCAAAGAGCACCAGCCACTTCAGCTTGCACATAGAAACCATTTGGCGGTAAAGGATATTCATATCTTATTTGCTTGGCTCTAGAAATCGACAGATGATCACTTTAAGCGGCAGGGGTGGAGCGAGAAGCCATACCGCATGTTATTCCAACAGAGCTTCCATGCTATCAAAACCGTACGAGGTAAGGCTAGCGCGCGGAAGTGGCGGCGGGAGCTGAAAAGGTCATTCCTTGCAAGCCATTGGATTCTCCCATATCCACACAGTCGGGGATTTATACGCAAGGATAAAGAGGAAAAGCAGCCCACGTGGTGGCCTAGTGCGCATCAGGGACTCATCAGACACTACGCCAGGTCCCGACAGATTGGAACTCTTGCGCATCCACTGCCAGCATCCAACATCCAACATCATCCTATTGACGGCTGGCAACTAGCAACTACTCTGTTTTCCAAGAGCTATATGCCCTATGTCATACAACCCGAGCAGGAGTTGATTCGAATGCCTGAGAGTGAAGTTTATGCTCAATTAGCTGGTCTTCGGGAGCAAGAGTCAACTGGGCTGCCACAAAACCCTTCTCCAACACCTATACTGGAACTAGATAACTCTCCTGAGAGATATTATTTTCCAAAGAAATGGTGCCACATAAGGCAGATGGAAGTCGCTAAAACGTTCGAGGAATGTGACGAGGTCAACGAGTGTGTCTGGTTCTTGAGAAAGGGGTTAGAGGCCTATGAACATCTCCGACATCCTCAACTAAACCGACGTAAAAGGCGTCGAAATCGCGCTGCGATCCAATCAGACAGCGATTCAAATTCAGTCTCGGGAAGTGATGAGGCCGAGGCTACCTCAGATGAGGAGAGCCTTGTTGTCAAGCGAAGAAAGCAAGCACAGGCTGTGCGCAACATAGAAATCCGAATGCATGAGCTCATTGGTGCATACAAACGAAGATATCCGCAATAGGAGAAGTCTTACGACCCTGTTTTAAGGGAGCTGAATCACCGTCTAGAAAGAGTTAAATAATAAATAGGAGGATAGTAAATATGCACAGGATAGACACGAGCACATACGGGAAGAGATAGGTACATATGGATAAGTTACTGCCGGTGGTGCTGTCGGGGATAGGGACCTGGCAGGTGCGGGGTTTGGGATGGGCGGATTACTTTGGTTAAGGTGATCCGTGGATCTCAACGGCTAGCGTATATAGCTTAGAATGGGTGGTAAAGAGCCGATAGTAGAAGTAGAGTCCATAAGAATAAAGCAGACATGGGCAGTAGAGAGCGTTTGTATTAGGATGGAACATCATGGCGTACAGAGGAGAGGGAGTAGTATAGGAAGCAAGAGTGGAAGCAAGAATGGATGCTAAAAATCCCATTAAAGGTAAGAGGAAGGCCGGGGAAATGCAGCCGTTATATAATACAGCGAGGAAAGAAATTAAGACAGGCTAGCCTACATCATAACTTGCTCGAGGCAGCTATTATTCATACCAGACCTCTTTATAGCATTCCAGGCCCAGGCCGTGTCCATATGCCGGAAAGAAGCCGGCCTTATAGTGCAACCAGACCAATTCACGCAGCTACATCCATGGCTCGACTGTCGAGGGCCTTCTTGTTCACCGGGGCTTCGCTTGCACCTGGCCGGGTTGCAGGCACCTTCTAACATTCTCCCTAACATTCTCCCTCGCGTCGTTTAGCAACCAACGAACTCCAGTTCACCTATTTCAAATAGCTCATAGGGCTAGAAACTTAAAGGTATATAAAAAGCAGGCTTGGGATGCCCATAATGCAGCTTTTTATCTACTAAAATCTCATCTTTACTTTTATTTCTACTAATTTATTATAGTCTCTAGTTTATATTGTTCTTTAGCTAACAGGGGAGGCCTATATTAGCCGTCCAATAAGAGACTACATTAACTGCTGCAAAAACGCCACGGCGGTCGCACTTAAGGGCCTTCATCAACAGAGCAAAAGCAACTTCACCCAAGAGAAGAGTAAAAAGGGCCTAGAGTTAAGCCAGAAGGCTGAGAGTTCTCTTAGACTTCTTATCATAGATATCACTATTTAAATAAGTCATTATATTATTAATATCCTTACCATAGAGTACTTTATTTACTTACAAGATCTACGACTTCTCTACTATCAATCTTACAAAGCCGCGATAACACGAGGCAGGATTCATACTCATCTATGCAATAAGCCACATAAGCTTATCAAGAAGCAGATTAACAAGGTCAAGCAGTGGGCCAATACACTAGACCTCGCCGATAGCAAAGATAAGATCCTTACTTTGCTATCTATCCCAGATAACAATCCGCCGATCAAGGCACTCAGCAAGCCAAAGAGCGGAGGGTTTCAATATACATTTACAGCAGGCTATCAGGCTATAGGTACGGACAAGAGAAGAATCCGAGAACATCTTTCGAAAATACACGGGGTCGACCTAAGTGCGAAGCCCGGCCCACGACCTACCGGTAACGCCGAGGAAGCCAGAGGGTCTGCCTACTAGAGGAGTAATATACTCTATCAGCAGCTATTCGCCAAGGGACCACAAAGCGAACTATTCGAGGTCGCTAAAGGGCAAAGCTTAGCAACACTAAAAGCTAAGCAGAGCAGGGCAGAAACTAATATTTAGCAAGCCACCCAAGTCTTTCAAGCGAAGGCAAAAGAGGTTCAGAAGAAAAAGGTAGAGGCCATCAAAGAACAGGGCAACTTAGCCGCGCCAAATTCATAGCTACATCAACTAGGAGCAGCAACCCATCTAAAAGACTTTAGCGATAAGAAGCAATTCCTAAGGGATCTTTTTTCGCTAAAGCATACCCTAAAGCCCAACGAGCCCGAGGCCAAGAATAACACCGAGCTCCAGCACATTCACGCGGCCATCAGACGTCTTATTCAGAAGGCGGCAGCTACTACTAGGCTAAACGTCGTCTCATGGAACGTGCTATTCAAGGTCAACCATAAAGAGCTACATAAGGAGCGCAGCACACCCTTTCACTTCCGATTTAAACAGCAAACTCAGAAGAAATACATCGCGGTATACCTACAGTTTTTTGCCTACGCCGTCCAGGCCATATCCCATAAAGACGCAGCCGATCGGCCACCATTCAAGCTTACAGGGAGGCAATCCGCGGCATTCAACACCATAATAGACCACGCAGCAGAGCTCGCCGATACGCCAAATACGCCCGGAGACATATCAATACTATCGCGGATCAAGGAGTTACATACTTTGCTAGAGGAGGCTGCACTTACCTTTTACGTCTCCATCCTCAATCACTTCACCAAGTCCACCGAGTACGATAATATCCTTATTAGCTTCCTAATAGTATTAAGCATCCAGAACAATAATACCTAGGAGAGCTATACTAATTTCACACCAAAACTATCCGCCGTCATAGCTATCTCCCGGGTATTTCTAATTAAGTACACTATCAAGACGAGAGCCAGGTATATCCAGCGCAGGGTAGAGCAGGGCCAGACAAGGGAAGAGGCAAAAGAGAACAGCCCAGGTCACTTTAAGATCATGTCAGAGATGACACGCCGCTTTCTAGTCAGTAGCGCCGAGGGTTAGGATACCACGCCGACGCAGTTCATTATCCGGCTGCGCAACTATAGAATAGCGGCCAACGGCAACAAGGCAATACCGGGATCAGTCAGCTAGGATAACGAAAACGCCGTCTATAAGGGTATTCATATTAATATCCTCGGCTTACAGTCCATGCTACACACTGCTCTTCGGCGAGCCGAAACGTTGCTATATAAGCACCTACTCTTCTGCGGAGAGTACAATAACTAGTCACCCATCGAGCTTAGACTGCCCGAGATCCCATGGGGCGAGCTCATCGACAACGCTACTAATACAACTATTAGCCACTCATTCATAAGCATACTCTTCTAGCTCCTCCCGGATAGCAATAGCTAGGCCTTCCGCAAGGTATAGTCCAATGAAACAGTGCGAAGGGCTTAGCTTAATAAGCATATAGACCTAGGGTTTAAGCTCCGTGAGAAAAAGGCATAGCAATACAGGGAATTCTTAGATAAGTTCTTAGAGGTCCTTCTTTTTCTCATTCATCTCAGTAGTGGGCAAGCAGCACAGTCCTTAGAGCTACTCACATTACGGCATCGGAATACTACTAACAGTAGAATACAGAATATCTTATTCGACCGCGGACTTATCATACTTATAGCCAGCTACCACAAAGGATTCTCAAAGACTAAACGAATTAAAGCCATCTACCGTTTCCTCCCACGCGAAATCAGCATCCTAGTCATCTATTACCTCTAGCTTACATTGCCATACTAGGAAGACACACAGGCGAATGTATAGGAAGTAACCAAGCTACCTGCCAACCTCTAGGCCCCTGAGGAGGCCCTCGACGACTTAGGCTTTAATAGTGGCCCGGATGGCTACGGGTCTGGGTTTAGAACGAGCGATAGCGAGCACGAGGGTAGTGCTAAGGGAGAGCCCAAGGCCAGCGCACATAGGCTAGGCCCTAGACCATATTAGACCTCTACACGGATAACTCGCATAATAAAGAGAATAAGCCTTATCAGTTATCAGAAAGGGTTCACCATCAGCAGCTAGAGGCACCTCTCGATCGCCATAACGCGCCGCTATTTCCGCAACGGATCAACCGCTCATACATCTCTCATCGAGGATGCAGACGAGGGTTACAGTAGCGACAGCGAAAGCGGCACAAAACAAGACAGCCTCTAGGATATCCAGGCTTACCACGAATCCTTGACTACGGGATTAGTATATAGAAGGCTTATCACGGAAGGCTACTTCGAGACAAACAAACAGCGCATCAACTTCCAATTCATCAGTAAGGAGTAGCACCGCCTGCTCGGCTTTCCGTCAGCCACTAGCGGATTCGGCGAGGTTCTACGGCCAAGTCGCAAGCGAAAGAATCCATCACTACACCACGAGGCCATGCGGGACCTTCAACTAAGGCAATAAAAGACCCTGCGGCGAGTCAACATCGACAGGGAGCTACGCCGCCTCTATGGGGAAGACACCCAATTCCGGGGCAAGCAGCGAGAGGCAGTCGACGCTATCATAATAAACAGGGGCCCAGTTATGGTAGTTATGGGAACTGGCGCTGGGAAGAGCCTCTGCTTCATACTCCCGGCGGCCAGTTGCCCCGGTGGACTAACCGTGGTCATCGTCCCGCTTATATCTCTCCAGGGAGATCTCATAAACCGATGCCAGAAACTAAACATCTCCTATGCAGAATAGAGGAGTAACCGGCCACCAGGCGACATATCTATCATCTTCATAACGCCGGAATCGGCCATGACAAAGCGATTCTTAGACTTTATTAAGTCGCGGCGTGCCGTAGCCAAGGTTAACCAGGTCATCGTTGACGAGTGCCACACGATACTGGAAGGGACCCCTTCGTTCCGGCCTAAGCTACGAGAACTAGGCGCCCTCGCACTAGTAGGGTTACAGATAGTCTACCTCACGGCAACACTCCCGCCAACGCTAAAATATAACTTCTTTAGCATCGTCAACGCCCAGGCCGAGGACATCGTGATAATTCGGGCAAGAACAACACGCCGCAATATAGTCTACAGCATCATCTCAGTTCCCGCAACCACGGCCAGGGAGGCCACTGCCGCCATCGTCAACCAGGCAAAGGAAGTGATTGACCGAAAGCTAGAGGAGCATCCATGGCCAGCCAAGATCATTATATATTGCCAGCGGGTCGATGCGACAGAGGACCTAGCGAAGCAGCTAGGGTGTAATGCCTACCATCGAGAGGTTAACACACGAGATGGCAAGGCAGAGAGGCTACGACTATGGATGAGTAGCTCAAGGCGAGGACAATATGGCGAAGGGAGGGTGATCATAGCGACAAACGCGCTCGGCCTCGGCATCGACATGCCCGACATCCGAGCAGTGGTGCATATCGAGATGCCACGTACGATAGCGGATTACGCGCAGCAGAGCGGGCATGCCAGTCATGATAGGCAGCGAAGCGAGGCCATCGTCATCCGGCTCGACGCTCAGGGTGCTTCAAGAAGGCAGCGGCCCTTAGCGGCCAGCGAGTCAGCCTTAGAGGACTACATCAGCGGTGATATGTGTCGACGTGTGGTGCTAGACTCTGTAATGGACGGGCGGAGGGGACGGGTCGCCTGTGAAGATGGAGAGGAGCTATGCGATATCTGCCAGGGCCGAGCTGGGGAAGACGGCCTCGAGGATAGCCCCGGCATATTAGAAGATAAAGAGGAGGCTGATTTGCGGGAGCGGGAGTTGAACGTGCAAGGTGCTCGACATCGGGCCACAAGTCTTGCCGTCGATGAGCATCAAGGCTTCCAGGAATATCGACGGAAGCTTATAGAGCAACGCCTTTGCGGCTGTATATTCTGTTCGCTATTGCATGCCTCGGAGGACGAGAATAGAGCACACTCAGCGCTAAGATGCCCGAATGTAGGGGCGATAAGAGGGGAGATAACGGAGGCATATCAGCTCGCAACGAAGATAGAGAAGTTCCTGCGGCGAAGGGGGGTAATAGAAGATTTTTCCTACTGCCCAGGCTACTTTATGCCCCAGGAGGTATGTGACGGCTGGGAAGACAACGGTATAGAGGGTAGATAGAGGCGAGCTATAAATAGGAGGTGTCAGTATGAAGGCGTGATGATCTCTATAGTTGCCTGGGTATAGACGCAGCTACCTGGCGAGTCTACGGAGCTCTTTAGCAGGCTAGGGTTCTCTAATAGGGTTAAGTAGACAGAGAAGGAAAAGAGGGAGCAAATATAGAGATAGATAGGTAAAAGGGTGATATGGGCAGATAGGGAGATATCCCAGTTATATATAGTATTCAGCGAGATAATAGGATAGGAACCAATAAAGCATTACTAAGGAGGAAAGGCATATTTTTTAGGGGTATATAGTTATGAAGTACTAGTTATTCTCGCCGGGTAATATCAGAGTAGATAGGTACCACTAAAACATGTAACAGGAATATTATTTTACTGAGCGAAAACTATTTGGTGGTGGAATTACCTAGAGTATATCCCTAGCAATTTAAGGTTCCGGTTGGGTTAGTAATAATTGGGGGTAGTGAATAAGGGTTTAGAGGTGCAATAAGACCAGAATGCCCCCCCCCTAAATTAATTCAGGGCCGGCAATTTCCCCACTTTCAACGACATCAAATAAAGAGGCGCTCGACAACAGCGCAGTAGGATGTGCAGCGCAACTAGGACGAGCAAGCAATACATATGCGATCAATACAACGACAGAGATCAAATAAGGCAGCGATTATTAGTAAGCGAGAACTAGCCGTACTCAATAGGGTATAGGTAAAATTATACCCTTTTCGAGCCCTTCTACCCTGCGCCTCTTAGAATCCCCTGCCAAGATCGAGTCATACTGGGACAAAGTACGAGGTAACTATGGGCGCCAAAACTCACCAGTTCTTGCTCGACTGTGGCAAGCCCAGGTGAAATCTACGGCCGAGACCGGCCGTGTTCCCACCGCCCAGACGATTCACGGCATTTATACGGAGGCATGGGCCAAGTACGGTGAAGATTTGCTATCATCTGATATCAATCTCTCAGCAGGGGATACTCTGCCCGGCGAGCTACCTTTTTGGATGACCACGTGTCAGCGCCTGCTGCCTAATAACAGCAGGTCTGACTTTCTGTTCGGCCACTTAAGCCGCCAGCCTGGGATCGACTGTATTTCCCCCAAGTCTACCGAGCATTCAAGGACATGTGGCAATGTGCCTATGCGTCTATGCGTCAACAGACCCATTCGATAGCCGCTTTAGCGTGAAAATCGGCCATTACATCCAGATTACTTTCAATGGTGACCCCACCAAAGAGGTCAGCATAAGCCATGGCCCAGGCACCTGGCATTATGGCAAGCCATCCTCCTTCCAGGTCCAGTACTTAGCTCCTTACTCCTCGCCTTCTTGGGGAGAGAAAGATACCTTGTTGTCATCTATATATCACGGCGGCAGCTACCCCGAGGGTCTGTCCCCGGATATGACCCTAGATATCCCATCGCCTCGGCACTTTTAGGACCTCGAAAGGGCAGCCTGGTCATTCGCCTGGGCTCACAGCACGCCTACAGTGGACGAGGCGTCGGCTCGACATCAGCGACCGCCAGTACGATATCTACAACCATCTAGAGGCCAGAAAACAGGAGACAGAGCCCTCTAGCCCAAGTCAAACTCCCCTAGTCCGGTTCCTAAGGCAGGCCGAACCCCCGCAATCGGATGTTAAACCCGTGGATGGTAGCGACGTCGTCATTGAAGAGGAGGAGATGTATGACACGGTGGAGGAAGGCAGATCCCAATCAGAAAAACATGGCGACAGCGATTAAGAGAATAGCGATAGCGAAGGGCCACCGTGGTAGTTTAGAGTGACTAGTTATCCAGAAAGTCGAGATAGTTTAACCATTCAAATGTATAACCTGTGAGCCTCAACAATTATTATAAATGCTAAAGTAGAAGTCTAGCATACTTTGCTTATATATGTCTAGGTAGGATACTTGCAATATATAATAAATTTAAAGTCGCTTTATTAGTACTATCTATAGCCCTCCGCATTTGCGTTAGAGGCCCTGGGAAAACCTAGCAGGCAAAAACCAAGGCCAAGAGCCACCCCCTAATAAATTCAGCTTAGGGTTTAACAAACCCCTATAACAAATCCATCATATAAATCGGCTCGCAAAACAGCTGGTCTCTATATGAGTAAAATGAAGCACGGTGCTAGGTAAACTAGCTAAGATTATTATGGTTTATATACCTTCACTCTATTAACACGTCATAGAACCATCGATACTGCTAGTAAGTCTAATATAGTCTTAAACGATCGTTAATGTTAAATTATTAGATTTGGAAGGACAATACTTATAATGTCAGCACTGATGAGCATACTAATCTTTACCGGTTGCGCGGCACTGGTCTTTGAAACCCTCGATATGTTCAGTGTCCTCTAAGTCGCAGTACTATTCTGCGTAGCGATTGCACCAGCACTATTCATTGCCTAACGTCTGGCAAATTTCTCGAGTCCTTTCGTAGTCTTTTTCAACTTTCCCTTCCTCATTCTTACAACGATAGCTTTTATCACCGGGGCAGCTTGCGGAGGCGATGCCAGCTAAGAGCATAAAGGCCAGGAGGAATTTCATTATATGCTGATGACACGGAGATATAGCTAAGAAGTTATACTTGAATTCTTAAAGGTAGAGACTTGGAGGATAATGGGTTTAAATATGATATAGATACTAGCACTTGGATCTTTTATAGCTAGTAATATCGCTTTATACGCATATTTGTTTATACCGAGACTTAATATTTATGATTTACACTAAAATATGATAAATCACTTTACTGTATTCCGCCGATTTTGCTAATCCTACTATGCGGCTAGCTGAAATCCTCCTTTGGGCTGGTATCGGCAGTGCGGCAAAATATATTGCATTTACGATTCTTCTTTTTCGGACATAATGTTTTACTTACTTGAATACTTTGAAATATGTTTACATAATAGTTCTATTCTATATAAGCACTATAGAGCCAGCAGCAATTAGTGTATGAATTGCGTTATTATTCTATATAAGAGGCTTAGGCAATCTAATTAAGGACTATATTACTGGACTATAAAAGATAGAAATTGCCTCGTCTGACGTTTAACTGTAGATCTAGAGTATAGAGTATATAGTAAAATAATCTCTGCCACCTTAAAAACGAGAATCCGAGACATAGAGCACGGCACACTCAGCTTATCCCCGCCCAAGCCGTTTCTCATTTCAAACACGCAGGTACCCAAGACCACTTACTACTTAAATCGGCATAGATCTCCTTCCTGCATATAGCTGAACCCGCATCCAGACCAATAGGAGTATGACCTCCTGCCTATTATCCTCATCCGCTGCTGAAAAAATTCTGCTCAATGATAAGCGATCTTTGGCTAGCCAGTCGATGGTGTTGCCGGTCTCTAGCGCCTGGCCAGCCATTTGCCGTTCCGTTGCAGTCTCCCCGGAGGAGGAAGGTGAGGATGGTCATTGACCCCGAGAGGAGCTCCTCGAATGGGGCATCGGGCTATCGGCCGAAGTTGACTTGGAGTAAGACCGGCTAGGGCCCGTTACACGTAGTTTTTCCTGTTGGAGCAGCGCAATCCTAGACAGACAGATACCACGATAATAGGAGGCCGTACGCCTGGCTGCATTCAAGAGGATACGTGTAGTCATGGTCGCCTCGGCAACAGGCACTTTAGGCAACACCTTCCTGCGGTTCGCAGCTAGCCTGAGCACCTGCGGAAGGCTTGATATTTGAGCAAGCCTCCACGAGCATGATCAACTAGTCAAGGCAAGTAACACTGCGTTTAGGTGTAGTTGGAGGCGGGTTTAGCCGCGAATATTCTCTTCTTAGCACTAGACGAGCCCCGCGAGGTAGGGGGTCCGCTCCTGCTCCTGCGCCTTGGTTTCGCCCCGGTCCTACTGAAAGAAGATAATATCTATGCTGATCGGCTGGCTGTTAGTACAGCTGACCGGGTTCGTTAATCCTATTGGGAGTAAGATTGCCCCTCTGGCTTTGTCATTGTAGCTATATCATCGTGGCTGGCTACTGTCCCGCCTTAAACCAGGAGAGCCAGGTGGGGATGATTCATGGCCATCATTAAAGCGGCAAACGACAGAGCAAGCTGAATCTTGACCGACTTAAAGCGCCATTAATTGAATTAGGATAACATATGGGCGATCTACTATCCCTGAAACTGCTGAGTTAAGACATACAGGCTGAATTTTACGAGTTTATTTGACTTTATCAGTGGATACTGAGTTCCATAATCTTATCTAGTAACCCACCCATCTATATGAATGAAAGATAAGACATATCTTACGTCTTACGTATAACCCCCTCCCCCGTAATATATTTCTACCAGCAAAGGAATTCCTTTAACTTGTATAAAACTCCGGAAGGATCTAAACTTTTTGTTATTCGGATGGGTTTGGATAAGAACCGGAGCCAATAGGTATCATCCCCCAGCGAAAATAGCTCTTCTTTCAGAGTATTACTCTCCTCCTTTCGCGATTTCATAGGTGAATTCTTCATCAGAGCACCTCTTTCCACGATTATCGGGTGTATATTTAAAAGCGATTAGCAGGCATGAGTGGATAGGTGCTCGAGTATTATTCGAGATAGTAGTTCCACCAATAACCAAATAAACCTTATTGATTGATTAGTTACGCGTGAACTAAGCGTGGTATTTTATAGAGCAAATCGGCTAGCCCACCAGGCCGCATAAGTGGGCGTATGGCATGATAAGAACTAGGGCTTCCATGCAAGCCCGGCAATAATACATATCATAGCCAGTACGATAAAGATTATACCAAAGTCGGAGCATCAACATAAGCTAGCGCAATAACCTCCAAACCCCTAGACCCAATAATAACCCATATAACTTATCTGTGATATTCACGATGACGGTGCCAGAGCCTGGGTCGCTCATATACGGTCCTACCTCTGGATCATTGAGAGGGCTCCTATCTGGGTTGCATACCCAAATGACTGGACGTCCGAAAGGCACGGTCACGCTTCTTCCATCTCTTCCTCAACGAAAAGCTGCATTTGACAGCCAGCAGGATGCCGCTTGCATGGCAGATTTTGCAAGTCGACGTTCTTCAGCACGATATGAGTGATGCCGGGCCTCCGCACCTCATCCATGTCCCAACGATCTGCCATGAAAGCCGGCCGGCCGAAGGTCAGAGCTAACGTAGTCTTCCCGCATCCGGGCGGTCTAATAAGGACGAGCGAGGAAGGCTGACCCTTACCCGTGCCGTTGATGAATGGCAAGGCGGCCTCCCTAAACCAGTCCTGCACTCTAACGGGCAGGTGCCAAGGGCGAAGCTCAAAGGCCGGCACATGCGGCCGAGCAGGCAGCGGTTCCTTGCTTTTTAAGAGTGCCCCACACTTATCAGATATATCTGGGAAGTATCCTTTGAGAATAACCTGAGCTTCATCGCGAGAAGATTTCTCGTCAGTAACCCTTCGGAGGAGCTCTTCCTGATATAGGCTTAAGCGCTCATCACTCTCACACGGGTCAGGCTCAGAAAGAAATGCAAGTTTACCTATTATTGAAATTGTTGAAGGGGGATGTTGCTATACTTTGTAGTAGACTTGAGGGTATAAAGGGTAAGGAGGGAAGGCACGGTGAAGTTAGACTGGCTTTATGGCTTTATGGCTTTATGTGGGCTTATTGTAAGGTAAGAATTGCGCATTGCCACGCGACGCGAGGAGGGGCAATGTATAAACGCGTAGTCATATGCCCCGTATTGAAAGATTATGAGTATGAAGACTATGTGTGAGGAAAATTGATTGGTTGGTTAGAAGTCCCGGAGTTGCAGTATAATAATATTCCTACTGCTAATGGCTTCGGTATAAAAAGCTGATAGATAAATCGGCTATAGTAGACCCTAGGTGGGGTTCAAAAGCGGCGATATGCGCTAAGCCCTAAACAGAAAACCGCGACACTAAGATAATATAGGATTAGTCTAGAAATACTCTGGATATTACCCCTCTTATATCTAAAACTAATTAAGGGGGCTTAGTGCTATGGGCTTGAAAATCATTGGCGGACGGGGGATATATGGCAGCCTGACTAAAACGCGCTATAATAGTATCTCGTCCCCGCCCGTGACTCGGGGTGTATTATGGCGGTTGTGATTTTCCTTAACGCTATTATAGCACCTATTATTGGGAAGTAGGCATAGAGCTTTGGACGCGCTAAGTGAGCTTTCTAGGATAAACAGGCAGCCGCATCGGGTAACCGCGTTCGCGATTCCGACTAATTATCTATGCTATTCTTATGATGGCTGGTAATGGATTTATAGACATCCTTGTTCGTCTCTTGTTGAACATCTCTGAACTAATTAAGATTGCTCGTAGAAGCTCATGGGAGCTTGACATACCGATGACAAGTCATAACAAGTTAAAGCCGCGTAATTTCCACCATCCAGCACCTTTTGTTCCAACGGCGTGCGAGCCACAGGACGCGGGCCACGCTGTCCTCGCGTGAAACTGTAGTTTCGAAGGCGCGTTCGCGCGTACCGTCGAACTAGTGGCTGGGATGTGCTTCTTTTGGAAATCAGACCAGCGTCCTTGGACCTCGGTCCTCTGGGAGTCGCTGGCCATCTAGGCACGGCAGGCTTCGACAGAGGTCGCCTTTAAAGGATAGAATCAATCAGGGCGAGAATGCTCTCGGCGAAGGGCATGGATGGCACGTGGACGCATTGGCTTTTCACGTGGTAGAAGGATTATCAAACAGTGTCGAGTCACGTGAGGATAATGAGATGATAGTTAAGGTTATTGCACCAATAATGGCTTACTACCACCTAATACTATCTTCTGAAAATCAAGACTAGTAGATAATGCGAAAGAGGGAGAGAGACATTTAGGCCAAGCTATAGAACAACCTATATAACTATTAGACTAGGATATCCTCCAGTTCCATATCATACTTGGCCGGGACGGAGAACTAATGGGCTTTCGGGTTCTAGTTAAGCTAAGATCCCGAAGTAGTAATCGCGTAGCTAAGAGCTAAGATATAATCCTTCCTCTCTTCCGCTATAGATCCTAGCTTAAAATATTTCTCGTCTTTATTGATTTTATGGTTTCTGAATTACCTATCGGGGAAATAATCCTCCGAGTAGATTAACCCCCGCATAGTAAAGTCTTCGGGTAGAGGCCATAGAGTCTAACCCCTCTTAGGAAGGCAGAAGTTAGAGTGGACTTTATAATTGGCTTCGTAGGATACTAGGAGTGAGTTAAGTATTAGAGCTGTTAATTTCTATGGAAACTTCCCTTTGATATAAGATATAGCGGCTAGAAATCGCGCCATATGGTTTATAAATACTATTAGCATATGTAGGAATAGTAGCGTGTTGGTATCTCCCTATTGCTATATTACTATCTTAGTGATACATACTATAAAATTAAGCGCTCGTTCGAATATATTATCCCATTCTGACTTTATGATAGAGATTTCCTCTATGGGCTGTGATATAGCCCGCAGGAGTAGGTTAGATTTAGCGCTATAGCTAAAAAGAGAGTAACTAAGGGAGATGCTAATATAATATTTATCTTAGTTAGTAAGAGTCCTAGCTCCCTAGAATAATTAGAAAATGGTAATGAAATCTAAACTTACCCTGGGCTTAGCTATCGCTTTGTTACGTGCCTAATATAGGGGTCGAGCAGCTTAATAAACTTATTTATTGATTCTTGTAGCCTCTCCTTAGACTTTCTGGAGAATAGAATGCTATGAACGCTTATAAATGCTGTATTAATTGGCTCTAGGCGGTCTGTGCTCTTACTTAATACTGGGTTAAATAAGGTTATGATGCTTTCCTGGGCGCTAGGAAAGGGGACTGAGATATAGAGGGCCTTGGTATAGTATGAGAGTTGCTGTAAGGCATTGGGCCTAGCGAGAATAGTAAGGTGGTGGTAGAGCCGTCCGGTTGTGGGAGACTTATTAGAAGCCATGCGGTACTAATTTCTGCTTATGTTAGTCTAGGTCTCGTGATCCCGCGTATCGTCCTCGATGGCTATTTTGTATCGGCTAAGGTCTCTAAGGCACTTAATCTAGGTATCTTCGAAAAAAGGGACCGTTTCGTATAAAATAGAGATATGGTTATAGGCGATATATAAAAACGTAAGCATATGCTCTCGAGACGCCGGCAGCCTGTGTCTTAGGAGCTCGAGGAACGAGTGGATGCCGTGTCGCCACATGCGCGCAGGCATGGCATATTTAGATGCTAACCGTCGAAGCGCAGGGCTAGCGGAGGGATGCTGACTGGCAAGGAAGAAGTCATGATGCTCGTGCAGCAGCGTTCTGTGCAGGGCAACCAACGCTTGCCACTGGTCGTCGTTCAGCTTCGGATTCGACTCTGTATTCGAAAACTGGCCGTTGTCGACCTCTATGCACTTTGTTTCAACCATGATGAGACCAGCATATATGCCTTTAGCTTCGGCAACTAGTTGATCTTGTGAGATGGGCCTAGTCTCTGGCTGGGGAATCATGACTGAGGTAGAGTCGTCATCTGTGCTGCGTTGAGGAAGAGCTCGACCTTGATCGCCGGGAAGGTTTGCTGGTCTTCGAGGGCCATTTCGCGAAGCATCGACGTTCACAGTTCTGCAAGATAAGGCAAGTAAGCAAACAGCCAGAGAGGCAAGAAAGGGAGAAGAAAAGGGACGCACTCTTCATGTAGCTGGACTGTAGCATCTCTAATTGCCTGATAAATTCGCATGTACGCATCGTCTTCCTCGCTCTCTATCGACAACTTCTGCTGGTGCTGGGGGTCTGACGCAACGTGTTCTCTCCAGGAATCGATGTTATCGAGTATGTTGGCGTTGCATTGCGGGCATCTTATACCCTTTTCTTGGAACTGGGGATCTAGGTCCTTGCGCAGGCGATCTACCTCTTTGCGCAGGCGATCATCGCGCAGGAAATCATTGTGCCACCGATCTATGACCTCTTTGAGGGGAGCCATGGTTCAGATTGGATACAATTCTGACCGAGCGCTGGGCAGAAAGTCGGATTGGGAAGACGCAGGGCAGAACACGTCGAAACGGAAACAACGAGGGGCGTGGAAGGTAGTTCGCTTATGAGACTATTTGGAAGTCATAACAGAAGTCTTAGCAGGAAGCTATCGAGCGATAGAGGCTGATTTTATGAGTAAGGGGCATCCGCGTGGTTATTGTGCCTGGTAATGAGGCAGAGCGCGCGATGTTCGCAACTTGTTCGCCTAGTTGCCTTCTTTCGTGAATGGGGCTTAACTTGTGGCCCTATTGCTGTCCTATGCTCTGGGGGAGGGGCAGTATGGCATGCGCGTATAGACTATCGTTAGCCGCTCCTCCTCCTCCCCCCCTCTATCTATGTTTGCCTGAGTGAAGCGGACATAGCGAGGGAGGTATTCCTCGCATATGAACTATATGCTCTTAGAATCCGGAAACCCCTGTCGAGACGGAAAAGATATAAACTGACAAGCTTATCAAGGGACGCGAATACCGGCGTAACTCTCTTGTGTCTATGTATACCCTCCTTCGCAACGAAGATTATCGCCAATAGTACCAGAGTATCTGGCTCGACGGACTGAAGGTATACGAACGGTCAAGCGACTAGTTCTGTCTGCTGTATACTAAGCTGACGCACCTGTTCATAGTCTGTGTCGCAGTCTGCGAAGCAGTTGGATGGGAGCCCGCGGCGATAAAAGAAAGCTAAGGCAGGTTCGTTCCGGGTTGCTGCCTTTGTCACATTAAGGGACGACGCAGCCCTGTGAAATGCAAGGCAAATTGTGAGACCGAAGCCCTGCTCTCTTATAGGACTTTGGCAACGACGCAAGCCATAGAATCCATTGGCTCCTATTATTCAAATGGCACTCTACCTATGCTCGGGGAAGTCATTGCTAGACCACCCCTGATATCGCCCCTCTCACATCCAAAGCCAATCAAGGAAGCTTAATGCTGTGAACTTGACGTCCTATGGGGTCCTATGTAATTGGTTCTATCTCACGGGCTACGTCGCGAAAATAAGGCGACACCGCTCTTCCGGTCCTGTTTCATCGCGCACTTGACTGGCGATAAGCAAACATCTCCTTGTTTCGATTGAGATGCTGACAAGAAATTAATTGGTACACCTACTGATGGAAGTGACCGGATGGTAAGGGCGCTTTCGCCGCCCTGTTGACCTGCGCCCCCCATGGTGGTGTGGGATATCCATAATCTAAAGCTACCCATTCGTGTAGCCGGCGACGAAGGGCGAGCCGATCCGTCGTTCATCAACACAACGCGCTCCCAAGCTACGCGTATCAAAGCGGGCTGGTACTGCGTACGCGCTTCACGCGGGCGCCTTTCGACGCCTTGTAGGATGGTTCGCCCAAGGGTCGCCTTTGACTCCCCTCTATTTCGATTACCTATATTTCAATAGTTCATCGCCCTCTCAAGTCTCACAATAGCTCATATACCTTCATTGGACTATTGTTCAAACGTTTGTCTACGAAATGTCACTGCGGCCGCTCCTCCCAGCTGAATCCGTGCCTGAATCCCGAGACACGTCGCTTCCTCATGGTATGCATAGGACCGTCCTATCTCGCGAGACTGATAGTTTGACCACCTTTAGGCCGAGAAATTCGTCCCGGGAACGACGATAATCGTTCCTCTAACCTCAGGTGCAGTTTTTGCAGCAAGCAGTTTCGTTGGCCTTCCAACCGTATACGCCATGAAAAGTCGCACTTTACAGAGGAGCTCAAGTTCGTCTGCGATGGGGGATGCGGCAAGACGGGATGTGGCAAGGCATATTCCCGCCGCGATATGTTGCTTCGCCACTTAAGCAGCCAAGGTTCCGATCAACTACACCAAAGGCATTGGTGTAGTGTATTTGAAGGTGGCACGTGGCGCGAATGGGGGCGTGCACGCGTGCACGGTTCGCCAGGTGATCCTAAATACACCAAACTCTTTGGTGTAGTGTAGTTGATCGGAACCTTGTAAGCAGCTCCCGCAGCAGTATGTGCGATCCTATTCTGTGGCGGGAAACCAATTTTTGACCACCTCTAGATCAAGACGGTACAAGTCTCGCGCGCCATGAGATTTGCCATACGGACAAAGGACTGAAGTGTCCATATTGCCCCCTGAGACCCTCTACCACATCCAGCTTGACTGAGCATTTACGATCACATATCCATACGAAGCGATTTGCGTGCGACTTTTGCAGCCGTCCGTATAAGAATAAAGACGATCTCCGGAAGCATGCGAAGCGCTGTCACCAGCAGAACGTGGCTCGGAACACGCCGGCTGCTTGCGGCATTGGCAGATTGGCGGCTCTCCCTACGAACCAAGGCAACGACTCATGTTTTGCCGACAAGGATAATCAGCAAAGTTCCCTGCACAATACTTCTCCCACTTGCGCAGCAACTGATTCTGGTATGTACAATACTATAGTATTATGTATCGCGAAACTAATTGTTTGACGAGCTCTAGATCAGGACGGCCCTGGGGATTCTCAATTCAAGTGCAGATTTTGCCCTGTACGGCTTTCAAAGCGGGAGGGTCTCCTGCGTCATGAGAAGCGCCATCGGGGCGGACTTAGGTGTCCATATTGCCCTAAGAGAGTCCCTGACCCATCCTCCTTGAGTGAGCATTTTAGAAAAGTCTAACTGTCGCACTACTGACGTGTCTTATGCTAGAAGAAGTTGTTGGAAAAGAAAAAAGTCTGGCTCCCTCAGGCGGACTACATTCTAGATCTGATTAGTTTCCACACTAGGAGACATCCTTCAGCAGGTCCAGTGGCTTGACAACGATGACAGCATCGTGCGCTCATAAACTCTCTGCCGAAATGCACCGCATTGCGGGGTGATGATGGCAAGCTGGTTAAATTGCTATAGTTAGCTTGTCGAATTTGCCTTCTTTGTATTCTCTCCGTTCTTTGTAATCCTCCCCTACCATCCTTTTTAATTTACATCTACACAGACTACGATGGGAACACACCTCAGCAAGATCTCATCATTCAGGTCCAGACCTCCACGAAATACAATATCACGTATCCGCCAACTTCCATGTCGCTCCGAAAGGCATTGGCGGGCCCTGTAGGGGGCCGGTCTCCTGTATACTAGACCACTTCATGTACTAAACCCTTGATGCCCTGGCTCACCCTATGTACTAACCCTCCATGCACCAGCCTTTCCAATGGGATACCGCATTATGTTTATGTACATAGCACACTGATTGCGAATCCTGAAATCAATGAGATGTGACCGAGAACATGAAATCCTGGTCCCATGTTAGCTAGTTTAGTCACAGAACGATTGCGATCGGCTAGGAACAAGGCCTCCGTCAGTCGTAAAAACTCGTGAAGCCCCGGGAAAACGGATCGGGCTGCATGTTCCGATTGGAATTCATTTTCCTTGAGAAGTTGTCGTAAGATCTGGACGAGGCCCTCATGGGAAAATGGGGAAACATCACCGGCAAAAAAGGACATTTTGATAACTTTTAGGAAAACGTCCAGATTGTTGCATTAGGAGTAGTAGTAGTTGTCAGTCTGCGGTGTAGCAAAACGGAGAAGGCTCCTTCGTACAACATATGTCAGGTTCAGGTTCAGGTTCTATTCCTACTCGGTTTTAGCCGCCATTACCCGGCAGCCATGCCCGGTCAACAGGCCCTGGCTGACGGCCGAAGTATCCATCTTGTGGGCACCCCACTTCGCCTTCTTATTGAAACAAGGCCAGCCGCCCCCAGGATTCCTGCCATATCTACTCTACTTCGCTAAGTACATGTCTCTCTCTGTTAAAGAGTCCCTTTGTTCTTGTCCAATATGTGTTTCTTCTAGAATTTCCATCTATCGTTTTTCGAAGTATCCTAATTTATGCTCCTGTGTTCCGGCTCTATCGGTATCGAACGACGCCATATATGCGACCATAATACCTACAGTCTCCCCCTGGCCGTCGGCTTTATCTGTTTGTTGGTCTTCCTCGTGCCCCCCAGGATTCTATGTGTACC
Organism: Fusarium virguliforme; assembly: GCA_020883615.1. Lineage (NCBI taxonomy): Eukaryota > Fungi > Ascomycota > Sordariomycetes > Hypocreales > Nectriaceae > Fusarium > Fusarium virguliforme. The sequence continues at coordinate 210,861 of JAJHJD010000021.1, forward strand.
CTGTATTCCGTGCGTTCCTATCATTGTTGCCTCCTGCCAGGTTCCTATGTAGCCATGTGTTTATTCTGTATATGCAACCGCTGGGCGATGCCGACCATAGCTACCGCCAACCGCTTCCCGTAATGCAATACTCCGCTCGTTTCGACACGCTGAATTACTAAGTACATGGGCCTCCACGCAGCCTCCTCAGACTCTGGTTGGCCGAGTGGTAAAAGGAGGCCAGTCTTCTACCACCCTATTTGGGGGGGAGGGGCGACAGTGGGCAATTCTGTCTGGAATCCATGATATTTTGCGGCCTTGTCTATGTGGCATGCCAGATATCTGGTGGTCGGTTACATAGAGGGTAATATACCGTTCTGTTCTGCATATCGGCGTGGTGGGACGTCGCAAACGTTGTCGAGGTGATGGGCAGAACAGCGAAGCGCTAGAGACCCATATATGACCATGTGTTTATTTGTGTGAAGGGGACAGTAATATTGGAAATATTTGGGCTCCGTCGTCGTACCACAGGTGGTGCGTGTTGGCCAGCCAAGGTGGCTGTCATCGGCGGTTGCGTGGTTTTCCGTGACATGCTCGTAGATTTCGCGCTCCTTTTCCTGCCCACGGTCGCAACGAGACCTCTAGGGAGACCAAAGCACCGCGGGGGAAGATACTATGATCCGTTGAAGCCCGTTGCAACCGCAGGCAGGAGTGTTGTGTTCCTTGAGTGGCTGTTGTTTCAAAAATCCGTTCTCGCTGGTATGAAAAAGTTTTTGAAGTTCCAACATATATCAATGTTACGAACAAAGGCCTCCGTCAGGCCGCAGGAAGTCACGTGCCAAGTGGATGGGCGCATCCACTTGGGCGTCCAATAGGAACCGACTTCACTTCGGCAAAGTGAAGACGCAGTGAAGCAGCCGTGAAATCGCAGTGAACCTCACTGGTATATATACTCATTTATTTCATTAGCTAGAACACTCTCTTAGCAGTTATCAATAAAGTAGTTACACTACAACGTCTACGCGTCTATTGCCACTAGTTCCGCAATACGCGCATTGCTAGTGACTCGCATTGCACAGCCTACGACAACCTGATCGCGCCACTCAGAACAACACTCTGATTGGTTCAACTCCCAGCCTACCCTAGACCTCCGTCCAGTGTAAATTACCCACCCGTCACAGCCACCTACAATTCATAAAATATCTAGCCATCATGAGTCAAGATGATTTCAAGGTCTGTTGATTTTTTTTACAATCAACAAAGGCCCAGATACTAACTGTCACGACCCAGCACATCTGGTCGTCACGTGGCCAGGACCAAGGCCCACTGCGTGGACCAATCACTGGAGGATCACGCCTGGATCATGCCAAGGCGTGATGATCCCTCAGCGATCCCCGACAGGATCACGGACGGATCATGATCGAAACCCATTGAGCCAGTACGATCCAACCAAAACATCTTTGTATATAGAACACGCTCATTGCACTCTCTTATGTACCAGCTACCTCAGCTATCAATACAACTTGGTTACACTCAATACCTTGAGCACATTACCAGACGTGACTTACACCACCCACTCAAGGCTACGCAACATAATCCAGTGCCAACATAAACCAGTACGACCAGTTTATCCCTTGGAAATCCCACGATCGTCACACTAACATATAGCTTGCTTAAAGGCCGCAGCCTGTGTTGTCTATACCTACAGGTTATAATTAGTTAATCCCTTTAAAGATGCATAGATTTCATTTAAGATTAACTTACCAACAATGCACATCGAACGGACTCCAAATCCAGTGTTGATGTTGACACATGCCTTGTTGTTTGCATAGAACTGGGTGGATTGACCATGGCATCCATCACCAGAATAATAAAAACCTTTGACATTATCGCCATCAACGTACCAGGAATGGCGATTGTCGACCTTCTGGCAGCTGCCATTAGGGGCGATGCCCACTTTACTTCCTGCCGCGCCATCGCAGGAACCACCGTCAAAGGCTTGGAAGGTTGTCGCAGATGCGATAGAAGCAAGGATAGCCAAAGATTGGATGAACAACATATTGAAAAATAAAATGTAGGTCAATGTAGTGGTGAATGATATGTAGAAAGCGTTAATTGTAACTGTATAAACATTGAGGAGTAAGAGAAGAGGTAGATGCATTTATACTTGTTGGCTAGTCTACACCTCGCGATGTGCCTTGTGTGCGAAACGATGCGGTCAGTCAAAATTGCCGTTTTGAGTTTCGCGGTCAGCACACTAGCCTATTCTGGACTTAGTGCTAAAATCTTGAGCCAACCAGAATTTAGCGGTCACACACTAACTTCATTTGGTTTTGGCGGTCACGCACTAGCCTAATCAGGATTTCGCGGTCAACTCAGGGGCAAGCTCATCTGTCGCACTTTTGTGTGCTAAAGGGCCTGAAAGTCAGGCCATAACGAATGAGCAGCGGCAGTGAGTTGATTGATTCTAGCTTCTGTGTGGGGTAATTCATCCCACACATTCCACTTAAAGCACCCAGCTTGATGACTGAGGGCTATTGCTCCTGAGGCTCGTTGAGACCATGCTCAGCCTGCGACACTTGCCCTCTCGCGCCGGTAAGACGCAGTCATCATCAGTTGGTAAGAAATGGCTTGCCCTTTTGAGACATATTCTGCCCCCCTGGCTGTACCTGATATGACCGCTGATCGAATCATTGCATCGAATTGACCGCTGGAAGGATCAATTCAAGGCACATTGTCCGAGGGACTCATTGCCAACTTCCTCTTTCGAACAGCTGCCCTCCCTGCATTGTACCCAAAAAGGCAAAAGGTCGCGATGTTGCGTCCCCTCTCACAGCCCTAGATCGACGCTCATCCCTGCTGCATATTGACTCTTGCCGCCCACCTCTTCGCAATTTTTTCCTTCTCCATAGCGGAATCACAATTGGAGGCCTTGAATCAACCCCATCACTTATCACCCGCTAACTCTCTTAAGCCTCAACATGCTTTGTCTGTCGGAACAAATGACTTTATCCAGCAGAAACTTGGCCCAACTTAGGACCAATCTCAAGGCAAAGCTGGGCGGTCCAACCCGGGCCACACTTTTCTTACAAGTCGCTATTATGCCTCTACAGGTGTATTGCTGCGCTCGTCGGCGAGCATTAGTCGCTACTATGCCTCTATAGGTATATTGCTGCGCTCGTCGGCGAGTATTAGTCGCTACTATGCCTCTATAGGTGTATTGCTGCGCTCGTCGGCGAGCATTAATCGCTACTATGCCTCTATAGGTGTATTGCTGCGCTCGTCGGCGAGCAATCAATAATGCAAGTAGGGTTCGGGTTGGGAGAGTCGTGAATGTCTTTGTCAAATTCGAGTGTCGGCCAGAGAGCATAATAAAAATCCATTAAAAATCAACCACAGCAAGATATAAGACAAAAATGACATTTAGTGGTAAGAAAAATAGTAACAAATCTACTAATCTATATTCATATTATTTTAATCATCATTCAGGGCGTGCATCTTGCTTTCTTTAGCATCTTTCGTGGTCAAATCTATCGCACCAAAAATTTGCTTATGAAATAACGTTACACCCTTGTCGATGGCGCATAGCAGCAGCCAATAGAAATACGAATAAACGCGTACGATATCCTTGTCATTCTGCTTGAGCCAATACGATGAAGAATAAACGCGTACGGTGTGTCCCACTTTAGATCCCAACCCGAGAAGAAACACGAAGCCACGTGTAGCACTCAGGGTTAGGACTAAAGCCGTCTCTTGAACATCAGCACCGTCTGTATCCTGGTCACGAGCGATGGCTTCTATACTTGGTCTCTCCGCCGAGATCACGGAAATGGTGCTTAGGAACCTCCCACCGCGGGATCTTCTTTCTCTCCGGCAAACGTGCACAGAATTATGTGCCAGAATAGCACCTCGATTTACCCGCCATTACTTCCAGACGCGCTATGTTATGTTGGAAAGACGAAGCCTGGATACTCTTGTTGAGATCTCAAAGCATCGAACTCTCGGTCCTGCCATTACGACATTGGAAATATGCGTATACCACCTCCTCCCACTAGAAGAGTTGCCAAGTATCAAGCCTCCCTATAGCGAATTTGAGGAGATGATACAGACCATATCGCCTAGCCAATATGAGGAACTCATGGCATCTAAGCACGGCGATACCGACTTTCGAGCAAGGACATCATTCTTACGATCTTCTTCCCCCAACCATCATCATGATGACAACAGTCATCTCGGCCAGCTTCGTAGAGAAGCATACCTCACCCACTTGGCAGACCAGGATCACGTCGTCAGGACAGATTATGCCATCGAGTGCCTCAAGCAAGCTATGGGGAACCTTCATCATTGCAAGAACGTCATCATCGATGATGACGATCGCGCGTGGGGCCTACGTTCTCTGAAACAATCCATCGGCGTCTTTCCGCAGAGGACATTAACATCTGCTTCAACTCGCAGCATCCACCTCATTCGCTACATATTATGTGGTGTCCTTACCGCCTTGGCCGCTAGCAAACTGGAGATCGCGGACCTAGACATCAGTATCGGATGCTCGATGGAAAACGGCAATCGAATAAGTCCTTATATGCTTCCCACTCTATTGCCATCCCCCATCACTAGCCTCCGTCAACTCCACATCGTGCTCGACCCGACTGTCACCAACGTTGACGGCCGCTTACCTTGGGGTTCTGGCCTCGTTCGATTCCTCCGGTTGTTTCCAGGGCTTTCCCAGTTTTCTCTCGATTTCGAATACCGTGATGAGCAGAATCGCTTCTCAGGGGTCGCTGCGATGCTGCACATACCAAAACTGGAGGTGCTGGTACTCTCGATGATAGACTGCCGCGGAGAGGAGCTCACGGATCTCATCCTCTACCATAGACGGACGATTCGCGAAATCAGACTAAACAATATCAACCTCACAGATGGACCACAATCTTGGCCGTCGCTCGTTAATGACATCCGCGATCATCTTAGTATAAGCTACTTCTCCATGGATAGTTGTACGGCGGGATATATAGATATGCACGAAGAGCGAGTAGAGGCAAGGAGCACACAGGGCCTGACAGCTATCATAGACACATTATCGACCAAGACGAATCAATAAGAACGCATCTTCTTGGTCAAAACCGTGCCTGAGGAGGGAGGAATCCCCTCCACTGCAAGTATTCGGCAGTTCATGGTGTCTGGGCAGCGCTACCCCTGTCCCCCAGCGCCTCTTTAATTTCAACCGTCCGTCCGGTCACGCGTAAACCCAATCACTGGGCGCGACACGCTGATAAACTAAGAAGGAAAAGCAAAAAGAGCAGGCATATGAAACTCTACATCTCTGTAACAGTAAACAGCAGCAATACGTGGTCACAACAAACAAATAAACAAACAGGCTAGCAAGATTCTTTCAGGAGTGGCTATGTATTATATAGGCGAGGAGAATAATCACCATAATATACCCCATTATATGCTCCATCAAAACTCTTTTACAGTATCACTATGGGTCGTCGTGCGCTCACCGCAGAAGAAAAGGCAGAAAAGGCAGGCCGAGAACGAGTCCGATTGAGACAGTACCGCTCGGCACCCCGGCTAAGTAACCGCGTGCTTCATATCGACGCTCATCGTCTTGATAGCATAAACACCCATCCGTCAACGCTCCCAGGCGATCCGATCCCAGAAACACAATCAGACGAAACCGCTTTTATTGGTATATGCCTAGATTGCCTAGATGGTCCTCTATACCATTAGACTGACATATAAACTCGATAGGACATCATCATGACCTTGAGCACCGCGATAACGTTACCCTACAGCCGACCGACGACCAACCAGCCTCCGCCACTCCCCTCGCCAATCAACCGATCGTGACGACACTCGACCCAATAGTCATAGTGGATAATGGGACGATCCTGCGGCCGATCGACGAGCAAACATATCCTCTGACTATAGAAGATCAAGAGGAGACGGAACCTATCTCGGCAGTCGACGTTGCAGGCCCGACTTTCCTCATACAATATGATGAGGAACAGGCTGCTAGAGCTGGTCGTCCTAGGATAGATCCCGCCGTGTCGCCGCATGAGCGAACGCGTCTCCGTGTCCAGCGACACCGCGACCGGCAGCACCTCACAAGGGCGCAGCAGCTTGTCCAGTGGTCTACCGACTCACACGGTCTCCCGCCTACCTTGGAATTCTCTGCCTTGACCTTGCGTGATGGCCCAGCTCCTTCCTTGGTTCCTGACGAAGCTGCAGAAAAGGGCGAGGGCGATGCCAGATCGGAGAGCTCTGGCTTTAACAATGATGTCGCGTCAGCTCGGACGTCCCCGACGCCCCCATCACCTCTTGGCTCTACTCGGCGAGACATCCAAACACCCCAGCGTGGAGGCTCTCTCCTGCCCACGCCGATATTTCCTGCGTCGCCCGATGCAGCTGCAGTAACCTCTTCACTCCGCTCAGACAATCCAGTTCTCGGCGGCTTCCTCGACGCAATCCACCAACAAGACATAGCTAGCGGCCCTGACTTTCTACGCGCACAGAGCGATGTGTATGACCGGATACTACGGAAGTTCTTCAACAACCAATGCGACTGTACGCTGCTTCGTCAACTATCCGTTTAGAGTGACTCTGTGAATTGACTTACGTTCTATCCCAACCAGGTCAAGAACCACGCGCGCGTGGTGAGCCAGAACATACCTCCACCCTTCCCGAGTATATCCAACATATCGGCCGTTCTCTTCCTCCCTTGCCTACCGTCTTTGCGGAACGCGACGAGGCCTGCGATCCTCGTGCTTCCTTCCCACAATGGCAGAGCTTCCTCTCCGACCAGCCGGCCCAACCGCTGTCATTCCGCAAGACACAGGCCTCGTTGTCCCAAGACGCCGTGACCATTGCGCGACTGTGGGATGTCGATAGTATCTGGTTTGGGGCAGGGAGCCTGTCAGCCATCCGAGCACCCAATCAGTTCCGACTCTCCTTCTTTTCGCCTCACAAGAGCAACATCTCCACCGCTCAAGTGATACAGCCTCATGGCCTGGACCTGGCACATACGCGTCACACCACTATCGGCACTTTTACCGCCGCCGACGTCCGCTTCTCTGTCTTGATGTTCTTCCCTAGCGGAGCCAGTTCACAAACACGAGCCTCTGCCAACAGCCTCTCCCTTGCACGATTCAGAGATCTCTATGATGAGATCATTCTCCCGGCTGTCCGCGAAACGGTTCCAGACCACGTGCGACAGGAAATCCCCAGCTCATACGACCTGATCTACGCAAAGTCACGCGCCTACCAGGAAAAGCCAGGCGTTGGTCGCTGGGGTGCCGAAGACGAGAGTCGAGCGTTTCGTTTGGCATATGGCATCCCTGCCAGTGTCCTTCCGCAGTTCTGGGCAGCAGTTGTGAGGAACGCGAACCTGCATCGTGTCCAGAGCAAGAAGGGTGACGCCATCCCTTACTTCCAGAACCCTCGCCTGCTCTTTCAGGCCCACGATCTGAAAAACATATTCGCATCACAGAGCCTCCAAGAAAGCTTGGCTCTGTTTCGGGATACTGTCTTGGCTGGCCTTGATCCGACCCAGATCGACATGCACTCCTGCTGGCTTGACGTGGGCATGCGAGATCATGTCCGCACGCTGCCCGCGTCGCCGACCCATGAGCCTTGGACGCTTCTTTGGAAGGATGACTGCTGCCGTCATCTTCACGGCCAAGTAGCCGGCATAGTCCCAGAGGCCCCTATGGAGGCCACTTATTATCGATCCCACCTTCTCCGGGACGTAGGGGGATACTACGCCAAGGCGAAGTCATCTCGGAAATCGAACCCTGGCCACCCAGAAGCCAGGTCACCCGGTGTTATCCGGGCCAAGGCGTATAACTGCAGCAAGGAACTGTTTGGCGTCATGTTCAGCGATTATCAGCTCTTCGGCTCCGGTTTTCTACCGCTTCTCGCCTTTGACGAAGGGATGCTGAAAGACCTGGCCGCCACAGATCAAAGCCGCCAGCGTGCATTTGTCTCGCAGCTTAGCCGCTCCCGTCTTCTGGATGCGTGGGACGCTAATAAGCGGCATATGAGAGCTGTCTCATCGTCGAGGATACATGCGAACTTTGGCGTTCGGAAAGAGGTCACCTTCCGGCTCGATGTCATCCTGGCCATGTGGGCTAGTGGTAGGCTAGAACCTAGCCAGAGCCCCCATACTGGCCCAATGTGCTGGGAAGTTCCTCTCGCTCCTTCTTCTATTTCTCCTCCTCCTCCCATCGACGGCGAGCAGCAGCATTGCCCTTTCTGGGTGATTCCGACTGAGATGTTAACCGCATTCGTGTCTATGCAAGCTGCCCGCTTCGTGCTTCCGCTCGATTACATCTTCTCCGAGATCACCAGGGTATCGTTAGCTGATCATCCGACTTCCTTGCCTGACCCTGCTCAGCAAATCCTCACATTCTATACCGCACAGCTCTTCTGCCGTCTGCTTATTCACGCTGTCAGCAGTGAGCGAGAATACAGATTTGATTACTGGATATGGAGATCAGCATGGCAGGTTAAGGATCGCAGTCGTAGAAACGGCCGTCGCAAGGAGCGGCAGGGTCTCGGCCTAGGAAACTCCATCGACTCTTCCGGCACGCTCTGGATGCCCCATGGCCACTTCGACTGGCAGAGAGGTCACATTTCGCTTGAGCTGCTGGTAGACCTCTACATATCTCGGAGCCCGCTCCAGGCTAAGCTAGCCCACCAGACCAACGTTCAAGCGCTTACCGCAAATCAAGTGACCATCGAGCTGCTGTTTCAGCGATTAGTTCGAGCTGCGCGGGCAGAACATGACCAAGGGCGTAACGAGGATGCGGAGAGTCTTGCCGACCGGGCCATCACTCTTGCGGTTGAGGAGACCGCCCGGGCTTATCATCAGCACTTTCTTGCCAAGCTTCACTCATACTGGGATCGGCTCCGAGGCAAGATCGGGCGCCAGAAACTTGCAGTCCTTGATATGTTACAGCAAGCCCAAGAGGAGTCAGTAGCCGAGACTGGTCGTATTACCACCGCCCAGACTGTTCACGGCATTTATGCCGAGGCGTGGGCCAAGTACTGTCAAGTTACGGCGGACGATGATGATGACGGCGACATCAATGCATCATCATCATCACCGCCGCTGCGATCCACCCTACCCGAGGAGCTGCCTTGCTGGATGAATACTCGTCGACGCATGCCTCCCAAGAATAGCTGGTCTGACTTTCTCTCCGATCAGATCTTCTGCCCCCCAAAGCCGCCAACTTGGAATGCACTCCTCTTTCTCCAGCTCTACAGAGGATTCAAGGAGGTTTGGCAGGGCATATGTGCGCCATTGGGCCCCTTTGATAGCCGTTTTAGCCGCCAGATCGGGTACTATATCCAGATTGCATTCAATAGTGACCACACCAAGGAGGTCGGTACCAGTCACGCTCGCGGCACCTGGTATCACGCCAAGCCGACCTTCTTCCAGATCCAGTACTGGGCTCCTTATTTCTCCCCACCCCGGGCGCAGGAGAAGACCTCTTTATCGTCATTATACCATCGCCGCACTTATCCTGAAGGTCTCTCTCCTCACTCCACTCCCTCGATTCCATCGCCCCGGCATTTTCACGAACTTGAAAGAGCGGCCTGGCCGCATTGGATCGAGATAATGCATCACTTGCATGATGATCTGGGTCATCTGCCCTCCGGACGCCGTAAATCCATTCGACGCCACTGTAAACTCGCGCTGCTCTATATCTCTTATCTCGCCGGCCCGACTTGGGGTCTAGATAAGGATGATGTCAACTTTATCGTCCCATGGTCTATCAATAGAAAATCCTGTGGTAGTAGCAATGAGTGGGACGTCTTCCATGTGCCTGTGGCTGAGACACATATCTCGAAGGAAATCTTCGAGGACACGGTAAGCCAGCCGACTATTCTGCTGCCTACCCGTGATAATATCATCGGTTTGCTGGATGCTATAGAGACCCTTACTGGCCCCTCTTCAAACATTGCAGAACGTCTATCGTGGACAAGACGTCGGCTCAATAACCAGGGCGAGCGATATGACCTTCCTAGCCATCTCGCGGCCAGGCATCGGGAAGTTGAGCCATCGACACGGAACCGGTCCCTCCTAGAGCGGTTTCTTCACCAGTGTGAGCCGCCGGAACGGGATATCGAGCCTGTGGATGAAGAGGACGAGGAGGAGGCGGAGGAAAGAGCGGAAGAAGACGACTCCTCTTCGGGAGGCGATGACGATGATGATGACGACGACCTGGAAGAGGCTGGCTCGATCGACTCATGATCGTCTAGTAATAAGACCGAAAACTAGCGGCCTCCATACCACATGGAAACAGCCAAGCTTAAGGATAGGTAGCAGCAGCAGGGTAGGTAGCATAATCTCAAGGGTCACGTGATATAGAACCATAACCTGCAGTAGTCAGAGGGAGAGAGCAAGGTTCTCAATAGTTCTCAATAAATCTTCTTTTTTCACGGCAAATACCAGTTACCTCAACTCTTAGCAAACTACAGCAGAATTGCACTCACGGCCAACGCATACATCCGGCATATCCAGTCATGACAGCTACAGAACTCTACACGATCGCGCTCGAGCGGTCCACGCGACCAGATCTGCCAACAGAGCACAACGAGGTTCCGCACTGTATGGCACGGCTATCAGATACAGACCGCGCAGCCTGCGAAGGATGGCTCCAGGAGATGAACTTCCTCCGCCCAGGGGAGGCAGAGGACGATGAGGTCTGGGAAAGGATCAAGAGAAACTGGATCGGATACCTATCGGCGACGAGCCTCACGCCGGATGCAGCGCTGGCACCGAACCGCAAGGTTGTGCAGTTCAGGAGTGGCGGCGAGGATGAGGACGAGGATGAGGATGCGAGAGAGCAGAGACGGAGGTTTGTTCAGGATCGTCGGAGGCGCATGATTATTCAGTCGGCCTTCTGGAACGGGCTGGACGGGATAGAGGCATCAGTGTGGTCTTCAGGGTTGGGGTTGGGGCGGTCGTGAAAGTGTCAGCGAAAATTCTTGGGTGAGCCAAAGAGCAGGATAAAAATTCGCAATAAATCAACCACATAAATTCAGGCAATAAAATTTAGACCAATGAATAGCCACAATCATATTGCGTTAGAGACAAAAGAGATCTATATCTCTCTATTATTGGAATGCATTTTATGGTCGATTAAAGACGTAAAACTCGAGAGTTGACAATCAAGGCTAAGCCGCGCGCCGTGGAGGATACATATGTGATATGTGGGTACCTGAGTTCCTGAAGAAGTGACTATCCAATAGAATTGCAGCTTGGGCGTTACAATATCCCTGCCAGTTTCTGCGGACCAATACGATGAAGCCTTGGGCGTTACGGTATCCCTGTCAGGGTACATGTATCCCCCGACACCATCATCAGGTTGGATCTCAGACGGAAAGACATCGCGGCTTATTATCCTCACATCCATCCTAACATCTCGCCCACGGATCAACCCATCAACGTCCAGGTTATGATGAAGAACGCCATCTCCAATTGCACATGATGTTTATAACCAAATTTGCCGTATCTGTAAAGTGTCACGATATCATCACCATGCATTTTTGCCGATCTTGGACGATAATATCGCCTTACTACCCTACGTTCTTCTAGGCCTTCGCCGACTGAAGCTGTTCCAAGAGAATCGCGCTGAAGTCCGCAAGAACGGTTAACCCGGTCATCCAGCCATCCTTCACCTCTGTCCGTATTTCGGATTCTGTAACCGCCACCGCCTATCCTTTCCCCTACCGAGGAAACAAACCCTGGTCGGTACCAATCAGCTCATAAGCTAGTTACGCCTCCTCATAAAATGTAGGGGTTTAGAGAATAAGAAAAAGAAAAAAAATACAAGGCAGAAAGGCTGGCGAGAGGCAATCACGGTTCATGTCAAAATAAACAAACAAACAAGGAAGAAATAAGAACTGGTAGTGGCGGTAGGGTCCTGGATACTATGGACTAGGGAACTTATTCCTCTCGCATCACACATCACAAATAATGGCTCCCCGTGCACTCTCAGCTCAGGAGAGAAGAGATCGCACGCGCGAGCGTGTGAGACAACACCGCCTCCGAACCCTTCAACAAAACCAAGCACAATGCATTCAAGAATGTTCCCATGACCCAAACATTCGTCTAGTCGACAACCCCCTGTTGCCAACACCCAGCTCGCACGCTACCATTACAGGTATACCCTCAACTTAGACCCGGCTGCTAAAGCCATACCTCTTTCTAGTTTCCCCCTTTCCAATCTATGTTCTCTCTGTGAAGTGGCGATCTAACGCTTGGATCCATAACCCCAGATCAGCCGGATTCTGCGACCCAAGACAATGCTACCCTAGACCTGGCCGACGGACCATTGCTGCCATCCCAACAGAGCCCAAGGCTTATCGAGCCGCCAACTTCGCCGACAATCTCGCCAAACAGAATAGGCTCTGTAGCCACGGCATACACAGCGGTTGTGGAGACGGATCTGCGAACGGAAGCGCCGTCGTCATCATCATCATCATCATCGGAACCATCTATTCGGCCGATAGAACAGCCTCGGCCGATAGAACAGCAGAGACGTCGAAGCCCTAGACTTGCCGAGACAATACCTCCGGCGACGCTGGAGAAAGATGCAAGGGTGCAACCGACCATCCGGCGGGATGAAGGATTCCAAGAGTCGCCGCCTATTGTCGAGTTTTCTGCACTGGATATACGCGATGGCCCAGTTGTTTCTGACCCCGAATCTGGTCCTGAACCTGGGTTTGAGCTAGTGTCTCCTCCCTCGTCACCCACTGATCTCTCTGCTCGTGTCCCCAAAGGCTCCCTACGCGACGCCGGGTTCGCATCACCACAGCCGACGGCCCCAGCACCATCGCCCAACCGCCACCAGCAAGATGGTGATCCGCCTTCCGAGCTCGGCTGTTCACCTCCATCAACAACAGGCCCGCCAGGCTTGTTAGGGTCATCAACTTCCTCCACCCCGCCATCGCCATCACCATCACCAGCCTCGTCTTCTTCCGGGCCGAATGATCCAGTCCTTGACAGCTTCCTTCAAGCCATCCATAACCAGGAGACCGCCGGTGGCGCCGATTTTCTCCGCACACAGGGCGACGTATATGATCGTGTATTTCAGGCATTCTTCAGCCGTGAATGCGACTGTAAGCCAATCGTCCTACCTTATTTGAGTGCAGAGGTACTTACGTCTTTACTCCGGCCTAGGCCCAGAGTCACGAGAGCTTGAGCTTGCCGAGCCCGAACACACCCACTCTCTCCAAGAACGAACCGAACGTCTTGGACGCTCCCTTCCTCCCTTGCAGGCCATCTTCGCGGAGCGTGATAAGGCATGTGATCCTCGTGCCTCTTTCCCCCATTGGCAAAGCTTTCTCTCTGCCCAACCGCCTGAGCCGCTCTCTTTCCGCAAGACACAGGCTTCTTCCCTCTCACATAATTCGGTGACTGTCACACGGCAGTGGGATGTTGATAGCGTCTGGTTTGGGGCTAAGAGTTTATCGGCCATTCGAGCCCCTAACCAGTTTCGACTCTCTTTCTTCCCACCTCATAAGAGTAACATCTCCACCAACCAAGTCATCCAGCCTCACGGCCTGGACCTGGCACATACGCGGCACACCTGTATCGGCTCCTTTACCACCGCCGGCATCCGCTTCTCCGTCTTCCTCTTCTTCCCTCATGGAGCCCGTCTACGGACGCGGGCTTCCGCAAACAGTCTCTCTCTCGCACGATTCAGAGATCTCTACGACGAGATCATCCTCCCAGCCGTCTACGAAACGGTTCCCGATCACGCCCGGCAGGAAATCCCTGGTTCATATGACCTCATCTACGCAAAGTCTCGCGCGTACCAGGAAAGACCGGGTGCTGGCCGATGGAGTGCTGGAGATGAGACCCGAGCTTTCCGACTGGCATACAATGTCCCCGCCAGCGCTCTTCCGCGCTTCTGGGCGTCAATCGTAGAGAGAGCGAACTTGCATCGGGTCCAAACACGGCGAGGGGAAGATGTTGCCTACTTCCGGGACCCTCGCTTGCTTTTCCAATCTCATGACTTGAAGAACGTATTTGCGCGGCCGAGCCTCCACGAAAGCTTGACTCTGTTTCGAGATATAATCTTGGCTGGTCTCGACCCAAACCAGCTCGATATGCGCTCCTGCTGGCTTGATGTGGGGATGCGGGACCATGTTACTAGACCACCATCATCATCGTCACCGGACGCCCAGGGTAGTGCTGAACCTTGGACGCTACTCTGGAAAAGCGACTGCTGCCGTCACCTTCATAAGAGCCTCCAAGATCTGGTCCCAGAAGCCCCTCTTGACGCCAAATACTACCGTTCTTTCCTCCTCCGCGATGCAGGGACCTACTATGCTAAGGTGAGGCCAAGCCGGGCATCAAACCCAGGCCACCCGGATGCTAGATCACCCGGCATTATCCGTGCCAAGGCGTATAACTGCAGCAAGGACCTCTTTGGGGTCATGTTCAGCAATTACCAGCTCTTCAGCTCAGGCCATCTCCCTCTCCTTGCCTTTGACGAAGGCATGTTGAAAGACCTTGCGGGCATAGACCAAAATCGCCAACGAGCCTTTGTGCCTCAGCTCAACCGCTCCCACCTTTTGCATGCCTGGGATGCTAACAAGCGGCATCTGAGGGCCATCTCATCTCTGCGCCGGCACTCGAACTTTGGCATCCGGAAGGAGGCCACATTTCGGCTCGACGTTATTCTCGCCATGTGGGTCGATGGCGCATTGGAACCCAGCAGAAGTCCTCACACCGGGCCGATGTCCTGGGACGTTCCCCTCGGTGATGGTGATGGTGATGGTGATGCTAGAGCCGGCGGGATGCATTGCCCCTTTTGGGCTATTCCGACCGAAGTGATGGCCTCTTTTGTGTCTACGCAAGCTGCTCGCTTGATCCTTCCACTCGACCACATCTTCCAGGAGGTAACAAGGAAAGAAGGCGAGCAGCCATCCTCCTCCTCTTCGACCGACCATGTCCGGCAGATACTGGGGTTCTACACTGCTCAGCTTTTCTGTCGCCTCCTCATCTATGCACTTGACGATGAGGAGGAGGGGCTAAATTTCGACAATTGGATTTGGCGATCAGACTGGACGGTGCGGACTCGCGGTGGTGGCAGGGGCTCTTATAAGAAGCGGCTGGGTCTCGGTCTGGGCCGCCCTATTAAAGAATCCGGCATGCTCTGGATCCCTAATGGTCACATGGATTGGCAGCGGGGCCATATCTCGCTCGAGGTACTGGTCGATCTCTACATGTCTCGGAGCCCACTCCAGGCGAAGTTGGCACACCAGCCCAACGTTCAAGCTCTCACCACTACCCAGGTCACCGTCGAGCTTCTGTTTCAACAGTTGGTTCGCGACGCTCGAGGAGCATACGACCAAGGGCACAGCGAGGAAGCCGAGGAGCTGGCTAGCCGGGCTATCGTCCTTGCTGTCGAGGAGACCGCCCGAGCCTACCATCAACACTTCCTTGCCAAGATCGAGTCGTACTGGGACAAAGTACGAGGTGACTGTGGGCGCCAAAACTTACCAGCTCTTGCTCGACTGCGGCAAGCCCAGGTGGAATCTGCGGCCGAGACCGGCCGTATTCCCACAGCCCAGACGATTCACGGCATTTACACGGAGGCATGGGCCAAGTACGGTGAAGCTGTGCTATCATCTGATATCAATCCCTCAGCAGGGGATACTTTGCCCGGCGAGCTACCTTGTTGGATGACCACGCGTCGGCTCCTGCCACCGAAGAACAGCTGGTCTGACTTTCTGTTCGGTCAACTGTTCAGCCACTCTAAGCCGCCAGCCTGGGATCGACTGTATTTCCTCCAAGTCTACCGAGCATTCAAGGACATGTGGCAACGTATCTGTGCGTCAGCAGGCCCTTTCGACAGCCGCTTTAGCGTGCAAATCGGCCATTACATCCAGATTACTTTCAATAGTGACCCCACCAAAGAGGTCGGCACAAGCCATGGCCCAGGCACCTGGCATCATGGCAAGCCATCCTTCTTCCAGATCCAGTACTGGGCTCCTTACTTCTCGCCTCCTCGGGGGGATGAAGATACCTTCTTGTCATCTGTATATCGCCGCGGCGATTACCCGAGGGTCTGTCCCCTGACATGACTCCGATGATTCCATCACCTCGGGACTTTCAGGGCCTTGAAAGGGGAGCCTGGACACGCTGGGTGGAGATTATGGGGGGTGATATCGAACGTCTGCGCTCTGCCGGTCATCATGACACCATTCGACGCCGTTGCCGGCGGGCATTACTGTACGTGACCTACATGGCTGGCCCGACCTGGGGTAGGGACGGGGATGTGAACTTTGTACAGCCGTGGTCTCTTAAGAAATCGGACGTTTCTGAACATTATGAAGAGGAGGACGTTTTCCGGGTCCCTGTGAAGGAGACGCACATCTCGAGGCGGATCTTCGAATCTGCAGTGAGCCAACCGACCATCCTCCTGCCAACCCGGGACAACCTTATTGGTTTGCTTGACGCCATACAGTCGGTACCCGGTCATTCGCCTGGGCTCGCAGCACGCCTGCGGTGGACGAGGCGTCGGCTCAACAACGGCAATAGTCAGTATGACCTACGCAGCCACCTGGAGGTCAAGACACAGGAAATGGAGCCCTCCACACAAAGTCAAACTCTCCTGGAACAGTTCTTGAATCAGGCTGAGCCTCCGCAGTGGGATGTTGACCCTGCAGATGATGTCTCTGGCGTTGCTAGTGAAGAAGAGGAGATATATGATACGGTGGAAGATAGCGGGTCTCCATCAGAAGAAGATGACGACAGCGATTGGGAGAATAGCGGTACCGAAGAATTAACACTCTAAGCTATAGTGGCGAGTTGCCTGGAAAGTGGAAATGGTTTCATTATTTAATTTTGTAACCTACTTTGTAAGGGTCAGGCGCCTCTACCCCGGTGAAATATTCTTAGTTGATTGCCCATCAATGTAGGTAAATAGATTATCAGATTCATGCGGCTTCCCGCCATGTTTGGAGGGCAAACAAAAGAATGCACGACAGGTATATATAGTGAGCCGAGATGTCCTTGAAGCGAAAAATTATCCCTACATCAAGTATTCGGGTGTGAGATGCAGTGGTTAAACCTTGCTGGCCACTTCACGGGTCAACTCTTCTATTTCCACCTGCATCTTCTGCTCGAACGTAGCATCTCCCCGTCGCACACTTTGCTTTGCAATAATGACTCTCTGTAGGCAGTTTGAGAAACTGTTTCGAGACGACCGTGCTATCGGCTCCCTCGTGCCGTCGATATCGCACAGGTCGAATAAAGCACGGTACGACTTCGCGGTGGGGATGTACGACGCATGCCTCGAGGGTAACGAATCAGCAGGACGAGCGATATCGTCAAAAAATGCAACGTGGCTGTCCATACTTCGCGAAGCTATTCGGAGTACAAGCAAGGTCGATGTTTCGCCACAAGAATGGATCAGAGGCATCGTAAAGGAGATGGCCGAGGCCGGTATAGACTGCATCCCTGGATGCCACCGCAGGCGACTTACATCACGACGAATCATCCAACTGGAAGGCGCGCATCGTGATACGCGACGAACAAAGCTGGCTGCCACCAGGAAGCCTCAAGCGGGCAGCAATGGAGGCGGAGCAGCGAATGATAATGGAGGAACCCCTGTCAAAAAGGATGAGAAAACGGCGGATCGACTTTGGATGCGATATATATTCCATTCACGAGAGTGCCCTAAGCCATCCAGGAGGGGTTTGATAAGCCGCAGAAGAACCACGAGAAAAGAGACCAGGGAGTGATCTGACATCTTGAGTTGGCACATGGTTGTTTGGTGGAATGTCTAGAGCATCCTCTCTGCGATCTGATGCTGATGCTGGCACTCACCTTTGGCGCACCGTCGGTGACACTACAGGTGGCGCCCAAGGAGCGGTCTTTCAGTGCTGCGCCGAAGAACAAGGAGCCAGCACTACTTGCAGCAAACATGGTCACGCGTATGCTCCGGTTCCTTCAGCCAGATGACTTTCCTTGGGGAGCACAGGATAATGGCTCAATCTTACGGATCTCCGAGACGACTAAGAATATAGGCACGTTCAAGGCATCTAAAGCGGAGGCAGTAGGCCGCAGCACTGATTACTGCACCAACAGAGCACAAAGGCGTTAGCAACCGAGTTCTCCACGAGCTTGGATGGATCCAAGTAGGAAACCATCGAGACAGCTCGCGAAACAGCGAGTCGACGCTCTCATCTATAGAAGATCTATATGCGCTTCACAGGGATCTTTTGCAGTTGATGAAAGACCCTAAGGGCTTCGTCGCGTGCGTTTTTAGGAGTGAGGACCAAATCTGGGTAGACCGATGCGCATCTATCATACGAAACTTTTAAATAAACAGTGGGACTATATGAAAAGATTTTATCAATGGTTGCCCCGGGCCACAATATGGCCAAGGGCATTTAACTTTATCACTCTACTTACCTATACTTGAGCTCTCAAACTGCTATAGAAAAGATTATGAGTATAATCGAAGGGGCACTGTAGAAGCGCTTGAGGAGGGAAGTCAGAACAGATAGCATTAGCCATATAGCATTGCGGAAGTATTATACTTCAGTAAACTATAGTCTTTCCCTATCGATACATCTAGATATCCTGGCCTTCTTCGCAAGTAAGCGCAATCCCCAAAGTACATATCTAAATTCAGATAGGTAATGTATTTTGCCAACATCAATTTATCTAATAAAAAGGCAGAACGATACCTTCCTCAGGCTCTCAGCCTCCCATCCTATTGCTTCACACCCGAGTTTTCCCTAGCACGTGACTATGCATTCCTGATATAACTAACCGAGGTTACCGCTATATAAGAAAAAAAATAACCCCTCCGTCGGTCGACAGGCATTAGATCGACGACTTTCACACGCGCGTTTTATCCTTTGCCTATGCTAGGCTCATACATCGATCTATCTAGGACTTCTACATTCGGCTCAGGATGAGTCAAGAACCCAGAGCTCCATCTCCTCCATGCCAAGGGGATCCCCCACACCATCAGCAACCCCCTCTCCTTCAAGCAACGTCCCGAATCCCCCCGTCGAACAGCCATGCTGCCCAAAACATCACTTAGAAAACGTCAATGTGAAACGAAAAGGAGTACAGCTCTTGGTCTCGACTGATTCCCAGACTTTATATCTCAAGGGAGTGGAAGTCGAGGAGGAGGGTTGGCAATGCCAGGGGAGGATGAGTGATGCGTCAATCCAGGCGCTTTTCTCGACTATCCGTCACCGAGACGCAAGCAATCATCAAGATGGGGGCAAACAGGAGGATGAAGGCAAACATTCAGAGGGCAAACACAGCCCTACATCTTCCTTCTCGGGACGTGGGCAAGCGGTTGGGTCTGGTTGACCTTTGTTTGGGATGGGTAGCAATCAAGATGGAAGCAACATCTTCACATCAAGTTTATTAAGGCCCTACATGATAATAGCGTCACTCTACAGCTACCTCTGCGCGTAGGCCTTGAATAGTTCCCGTACTGTCTCATCTGATGTCGAGGCCACTACCTGCAGTGCGCCTTCCCCAATTTGAACGTGGTTTGCCTCAAACAGTTCGCCGAGCGTCGCAATTAGCATCTGCTGCCCCTCCTTAGCTATAGTGACATCATTTATCACATGCACTGCCCCGGATGAAGCCGTTTTGGATGCGCCTGAGCAAATCCTCAGGCATTGCCTCGCACTCTCGTACTCCCCGTGAGCCTCTGGGCGTCGCCGTTTAACGCTGAAAATGTTCCGGGCTCTTGAAGTGGTTGTTCGACTTGTCCTCCTGCCAGCAGTTGGTTGTCCGAGATGTCCCCATGAGCCCTTAGCTGGACAAGGGTATTGTTGAGCTTGTCGCTGCACTCCTTTAGCGCGGAGAGCGTCATGATATCAGCGCGAGTCAGGTGTCGAGTACTTAGGCCGAGTGACATGTCACTCATAGATGCCTTGGCGGTAACGGGCTGAAGCCTCAGTTGCACGATATGGTCGAGCACCTCAGCGCAAATCTTCAGGCCCTGTTCGGCAGCCTCTCGTTCGTTCCTGAGCCGTTCTACATCTATACGCTCCAGCGGAAGATGCTCAGGTGTCGGCAGAGTGAACGATTGTAACTTTGAGTTGATCTCTTCAAGATGATCCTCGAGGTCCTGCGTCGTGTTTCGAACCATGTCCTTGTATTCGTTGAGCACCTGAAGAGTGACGGTGCTGGTTCGTCTGGGGGTGGGAGGGGATGTGGTCAGTGTGAAATCGTCGCATAAGGAAAGGGTAGGCCTACAGGTTCGCGTCAGCAAGGGCGATGGCGATGGTCGATTTATACCCTGACAACATAGCCGTGAAGCCATTGACGTCGCTGTCCATGTACCTCAACTTAGCCCAGTCTCTAACACTGCAGGTCGTCGAGCCTCCAGAGTGTTTGGTACATTTGGAGAGTAGCTCTTGAAACTCGACACAGGCCCTAGTGCATTGGGTGAGCGGGAGTTTCAAGGGAACCAATATGGATGGGTCATTTCCAGAGAAGGCCTGAAGAGAGGCGAGGACACCCTCGAGACTCTCGAGCTCACCCTCCAGCAGCCGGACTGTCCGCGGGTGATCTCTGAGACTTTGAATGGCTTGATATAGCGCGCGACTGGACTGGACGGCGGCAGTGACTATGGCTATTAAAGCCGAAGTAACGCTTAGTGGATCTGCCATCTCGCACAGTGATGATGCTGAGGCGCTGGGGTTTGAGAACTAGATCCTAATATGAAATCGCGCACAGGAGGCCCTCCTCCACAGAAATCGATTCTCAGCTTGGTCGATGGGGACCGACTAGCCAATCACAAGTGGTTTGCGGGGGGAGGGGGAGGTTGGGTTTGAAGCTGAAGCCAGGAGGACTAGTGCAAGTAGAAAGAAATACAGGGGACCTTGAGCAGGTGTTGCAGGATCCTAGTGAGAAAAGCGATGACCGGGTCTGGGTGGACCACTGCGCATTAATTATTCGCGACGTCTGGGCCCAAGTAATGCCTAGGCTGATAACAGAGATCAAAGGCATGTTATATACGTTGCTTCCAGTTCCTTATTATGCAGCACTCCTTTGATCGCTTTATACTTTATATTGTTATTATTCTCTTGTCCTAGCGCTCTAGTAATCGAAAGGTATCTAGGACATAAGTAGTTATTGCCTTAAGAAGAGAAAAGAATACCTAAAAACAACTAAAAACTAAAAAGAAACTCTCAGTTCCCATGACTACCACGTATAACTACCTCCCAGGCGATGTCTGACTACCCTTAGATGAACCAGAGGGCAGGTCCTGGCTCGGAGAAGGGCTAATCTGTACTGTACAGTCAGAACAGGACTTGGAGCTGAGCTTGTAACCTTCTCCCAACGATCGCTGAACTTGGATATATCTTGATCGTTAGGGATGGGTCGTGGATGAGAGAGAGAGTGGCCCTGACTTTGGGATTCATCGTTCCTGCCATATCGTGTGACTGGTTTGAAGGCATCCTGGGAAAGCTGCCGTACAGTCTCATTGTCGAAATGCCCGCCGATCTGCCGCTGGGCCCAACCAAATCCGCTGTTTTTCCCATTTATGGTCTTTTCGTTCGTTGAGGCTAAGAATTGAACGGTCTGATCTCCAGTGGCGTAGTTTTCGATCACGCTGACATTTTGTTGCAAGCGCATATCCACCTGGTGGCAGATATTTATCGACTGACGAGTGGTTTCCAACTCACTTCGGAGTCTTTCGAGGTCCGCCCCGTCATCTTCAGTCATTGCCGATTTTGACTTGGCCATCAACCGGTCCATCACCTTCCTCTCGTATCCTTCTAGTTGTTCAGCAGCAACCCTGAGGCTTCCTGTGCACTCCTGCAGGGATTCGTTGACGATTCTGTCGGGTAAAAGGCCAGAATCAGTGAGCCTCGGTGAGTCCCCGTCTCTCCGAGCATGGTTGAGCTGTATCTCCTTGATATGATCGGAAAGCTGGCGACAGATTTGAAGGCCCTTCTCTGTGCTAGCTCGCTCACTCTGGATACGTCGTAAGTCGGCTGCATCAGTATCGGAAGCTGGCACAGTGCGTTCGAATATTGCCTCGAGTTTCTCATTAATGCTCTCAAGATGAGCTTCCAAATCATCAGTAGCGTTCCTGATCAGCTCCTTGTGGTCCTCGAGAGTTTTTGTCGTGACAGATGACGAGCGGCTGATAAAACTGTCAGAAGCCTGTCCAAATATCCAAGCCGGTATGCAAAAAAACTCACAGGGTTGCATCTGTCAGAGCGATGTTGATCGTAGATTTGTAGCTAGCCAGCTGCTGCCGGAAGCCGTCGATGTCGTCACCCATGTATTTCATTTTAGCCCAGTCGCGGAAACTTGTTCGATCCGCGTTGGATCGTGCGCAGCACTTTGTCAACTCTTGGCCAAACTCCTTACAGGCATCGCCGCATCGCTGCAAAGGGATATGGAGTGCTGAGAAATCCACGTTGGCAGCAGCGCCAGCCGTTTCCATGAGCATTTCCAACACCCCTTTCAGAGCATGCAACTCTTCGAGGAGATCGCGGACTCGCTTAGGATGGGTGCGGAAACTATTGACATCATCGTAGAGTGAGACGCTAGCCTTCAATGCAAAAGTGGCTAGTGCCAGGATCGCAGAAGCGAGGCCTACTGGCTCCGCCATCGTGGCAATGGTCGGCGGATGTCTGAAGAAGACGCGTAGGGTAAGAATGAACGACTGTTGGCACAATCCCAGGGATTATCGAATCGAAGAATAAGTTGGACGTGATATCTGTCGATGCAACCAGCGCCGAAGGACTTTGCTGTGTGTCACAGGGACATCAAGGGGATTTATTTGTACGCCAAACCGTCAGGCTTGGTCACTGGGGGCTCTAAAAATAGATGGCCGCTGAAAGGGCTTGGTGGCAGAGCTATGCGCCCAGAAAGTTTGGGATCAGGGGAACTGGGGTTAGCCGCGCGGCTACGGACAGCCGGTGTGTGTGTGTCGATGAAGATGGGTTTTTAGTTGAAATGACTTGCGTCACCCGAGGCGCCAGCTGGTCGGGCTACGGAAGCGGCTGCACTTGTTTCCGAAATGCGCGGTATACTCTAGTTAATAGGACATGCAAACCGGGCTTGTGCCGTACTTGGGTCCGCGGGGACTTGGTAGAATCGATCAGGAAGCGATGGGATTGCAAGATGAGAAAGCGGGGCGGCTTTGACCGAGGCGGGGTTTTCCATAACAACAAGGGGGTTGTATGTTTCGATGCTCTCCATAATGGATGAGTATGGCAGTGGTTTGACGATGAGCGAGTCTTGTCTTACTGCGCGGTTACGGCTCGCCGAGCCATCTAAATTTGGGTGCCTGGCATAGGACGCGATCGAGCATTTAATCTGGGGAAAGAGGGGGAGGGGGATTAGAGGGGGTCACTGTCCCGTGGCAGGCATAGCGGGAGCTCATGCCGGGCGCTTAGTTGGCGGCGACAGAACGGCTGGAGTGGCTTTACCCGTGCGTGCTGTCTGGACTCTCAATCTTGTCGGTCAGCGCCACACCATAAATAAGTACGACACGTGAGGTCTTGGACGAATCTGCGGGTTGCAATGAGTAATATCATAATTAAACCTGAATTGTAGTAAGCTTGATGAACTGTTCTCTTTGCCTTCTGGAAGGATATTTCATACAGACCCGCTTCTTCCACATTCTCTGCTCTGCGGTAAAACACACAATCTAGGTTCTTAATTATTATAACCTCATATTTTTTGTCATATGATAAGAACTTCATACAGCCATTCAAAACGTAGCTAGTAGTAAAGGAGATTGCAGAGAATAAGAACTAGGGCTTTCATGCAAGTCCGGCAAAAATACATATGACGGCCAGTACGATAAAGAATATACCAAGACAGAGCATCGATATAAGCTAGCGCAATAACCTCCAAACCCCCAGACCCAACAATCACCCATATAACTTGTCCGTGATATCCACGATGACGGTGCCAGACCCAGAGTCGTTCATATACGATCCTACCTCTGGATCATTGAGAGGGCTCATACCTGGGTTGCATACCCAAATGACTGGACGTCCGAAAGGTATGGTCATGCTTCTTCCATCTTGTTCCCCAGCTAGGGTTATAAAGGGGTTAATATAAGGTGTAGCCCGGGGATAAGCGGTATAAACCCTATTCAATAGTAGGGGAGTTAAATAGGCAATAGACCAAGTATATAGAGTAGCAAGCATCAAATTGTAGTTAGTAGTTGGCCCTGGCCCATAGCCATAATACCAGTAACTATCCAGTTGCATCCAGTGACCATAGTGTTGTTGCATCCAGTTGTTAGGGCGGAAGAAGAGGGCGACGTTGAAGGGCCTGGCGGCCGGGGTGAAGCCGACATTGATATAGATAAAGGCCGAGAAGGTGGGGAAGCTAATGGCCAGGCGGAGAGTGAGAGTGTCGTTGCCGAAGGTGGCGGCCAGGCCGAAGGGGCCGGTGGGCAGAAGCAGGGGCATTTTGGCCAGTACTTCCAGTGACTGACTGACTGACAGTTAGCAAGTAAGCACCATGAGCAGAGAGGGAGAACATGGGGATGATTTACCCGGTTGGCAGTGAGATTGTTCGGGGGAAGAGAGGTGACGGTCGAGAGGCAGGGCGTGGAGAATGGACTTGGTTCGTGGCGGTTATGTTGGGTGGCTAGGCGAGAAGGGGAGAATGGAGGGGAGAGTTAAAGGAGACGAGGGAAGAGGAAGAATGAGGTTTTCACAGACGGCATACAACCAAGAAATATGCGACCAAGAGACATGCGGCCAAGAGACATGCGGCCAAGAGATGTTTAGGTAAGAGATATCTATTTAATATGTCCCATATATCTGAGTAATAAAGGCTAGTTTTTTCATATTAAATACTAAGATTATACTATACTCCACAGATAGTAATATTTAAGTACTACTATAGCAGAGAGAGAGTTATTAAGAGAGTATAAAAAGGGGGCAAAGGGCAGCGATAGGAGAGTCTAGGGTAGGCAAAAATAAGACCATTATAGTAATAGAAGAAACAGTCTTCAATACTGGCTAGATGCTTATATTCTTAAAGTTATTAAGGATATTATTAATACGGAATATAAGGGTATCCCGCATACTATGGCAGGCATATTAGGTCTACGTCTAAGCTAGCAACCATAGTAGCCACACGGGGCAGGTAGGCTATATAGTAAAGAATACTATTACTATTAGCATCGTATAAATAGCAAGGTAATAAATAGTAAGGGTTATTATTTTAAGACGGAAGGTTAGGGTAGGGTAGAACTTAACTACTATAATAAAGAAGTAATATCACAACTATAATAAAGACTAGGCGGAGAAACCTAGCAGGATGCACCTAACTAAGCAGGACTGACTAGACCGAACGTCGCTTCTCTCGGTCCTACTCTAGAACGAAGCGACAACATCTCAGACCCAGGAAAATAACCGAGTATATAGTGCAGGCTTATTTGCACTTTCTTATATAGTGGCTACTCCAGCTATTAATACAACTTGGTCACACCTAATACCTATGAGCACTGAGTTGGGGGAATTTAAATACTTAGCCACTCAGGGCTATAGGGTAACCTTCTTATATATAGAAAATACGTAAGATTATCATATTATCCTAACCCTACTTAATTAGACAAGAGAGGAATAATGTGACTTTAACTCAAGTTTACCCGTAACCGTAACCCTAACGCTAAGCCAAAAGGCGAATTTTTCATTTAACCCGGGAAGTCAGGAAGGTAGCAGTTAGCCATGAGGATTAGGTAGACAAAGGGTGTGAAGTATTATTGTTTACCCGTAACCTAACCGCTAGGTTTGTATTTAACCCGGGAAGTGAGGGGACAAAGGTGTTGTTTAGCCGTAACTCTAACGCTAACCCAAAGGGTGGGTTTTGGTTTGACCCGGGAAGTTGAGAGGTAAGCGGGAGGTTGTGAAGGTTGCTGGAGAGCAAGGGGTAAGAGGGCGGGGTTGAAGGGTAGGGAGCGGAAGCAAGTACCTTCTCGGTTTCTGGGAGGTAGAGAAGGTAGAGAAGGGGGAGGAAGCCTTCTTGGTCTCTGGAGGGGAGAGAAGGGGGAAACCTAGACAGGGGTAGTTAGCGACCACTGACCTCCAGCGTTAGGGGTTGGAAAAGTAAAGCTAACGACTACTGTCCAGGGGAGAAGAGTTAGAGAAGTGAAGCTAACCGCTACTGTCCAGGAGGGTAGGAGTTAGTTGAGGTGGGTTACAAAGAAACAGAGAGGTAGGGTAGTAAGGGCGTGTTCAGCACTCGGCAGAGGCGCGGTAGCGCAAGGGGAAAGGTGTCGTGGAGTCGCAGTGACACAGTGCTAACTACACAGTAGCAAATACCACTATATACTGTGTAGCAGGGGCCGTGCCAGGGCCAGGGCCAGGGCCAGGGTTAGGGTTAGGAGGGCCAGGGCCAGGGCCAGGGCCAGGGCCAGGGTTAGGGTTAGGGCCAGGGCCAGGGCCAGGGCCAGGGCCAGGGCCAGGGCCAGGGCCAGGGTTAGGGTTAGGGCCAGGGCCAGGGTTAGGGTTAGGGTTAGGGTTAGGGTTAGGGTTAGGGTTAGGGTTAGGGTTAGGGTTAGGGTTAGGGTTAGGGTTAGGGTTAGGGTTAGGGTTAGGTTAGGGTTAGGGTTAGGTTAGGGTTAGGG